>PYAF01004439.1:1808768-1851598 GCA_007407185.1 Glycine tomentella
GACTTGGGCAGAAAAACTTTGATATGACAGTAGTATTTAAGGACTTCAAGAGGGATGTCCTCAGGATTGATTCTATCCCTTCTACATCACTGGATGGCATCAAGGAGTGGCTTGACACAACAGACATCAAATATTATGAGAGCAGGCTGAATCTGAACTGGCGTCAGATCCTGAAGACAATCACGGATGACCCTCAGAGCTTTATTGAAGGTGGTGGTTGGGAGTTTCTGAATTTGGAAGCTACTGATTCAGAATCTGAGAACTCAGAGGAGTCAGATAAAGGTTACGAACCATCTGATGTGGAACCTGAATCTGATTCGGAGGATGAAGCTTCTGATAGTGAATCACTTGTTGAATCTGAGGATGATGATGACGATGAGGATTCCGAGGAGGATTCGGAAGAAGAGAAGGGAAAGACATGGGAGGAACTGGAGAGGGAAGCAAGCAATGCAGATAGGGAGAAGGGAAACGAGTCGGACAGCGAAGAAGATAGGAAAAGAAGAAAGGCAAAAAGCTTTGGTAAGTCACGAGGAGCTAGTCTAAGCAGTAGTATGCCAAAGCGGTCTAAGTTAAGATAGATTTTTGGCTTTTGTTATTAGCCGGTTTATGCTTTAGTTCAGCTGTTCTGTGCTGTTGCTGCGTTTAGCAGCTTTTGTGTTTGGACTTTGGAGCTGTCCTATCATTGTAACTATAAGTGTTTTTCTCCCATATTATAGTTCAACCACTCGATAGCAATCCTTGAAATCCAATGTATGTTCTTAAAATGTTTACGTTCTTTTTACATTTAATGACTGGTTTTATTTTTGTTTCGTATTATTAGGTCTAATTTTTCAGTAGTCAACAGGCAAGAGAATTACCATGAATGAAACCAGTGATCCATGCCCACCATAGCTATGTATCCAAAGTCCAAACCATTCCTGGATTTTTACCCCAGTCTTATACTATACGCTTTTTATATAATGTCATGTTATGTTTTAATGAGCTGGAGTAAGACAAACTATACGCATTTCAATTTTAATAAAAAATCAGAGAAAAATAATTTGATGGTAAAAAAATTTAAAGATGTTATATTACAAGTTATTTTAAAGTCATCTAGGATGTGAATAATACATTATGATGGTGAATTTAATGAAAATGAAAGGTATTGAAGCTTGTCTAAGCTAAAGAACTATTTATCAAATTCAAATGGTATGATTATGCAATTAGATATATTTTATGATAGTGAATGTTGGATTCTAAAGGCATAGCATGAGTAGAAAGTATAAGTAGCAAAAAATGACAAGAAGAATAATTATACACAATGTTGAGACGTATTGAGGAGAAGATGGCAAAAATTTGGCAAGGTAATCTAAAAATGCGCAAAGAAAAGCATTACATGCGTATTTGAAGAGAGTAATTTACATGGTTTTAGCATTGTGAAATGAGTAGAGACCGGGAGACATTTGAGATAATTATTAGAGTTAGTTTTTTATGAGCAATCGGCATAATTTTTTTTACAATATCAACCTATTATAAATTATCTAACTTTTAAAATAGTTATTATAAAATTAATAATTTTTTCTTACTTGATCATCTATGATTAAATAACAGTCTATTTTTCTTTTTTACTATGCATGTATATTTAGATTAAATTTATTATTAAAAATAACCTCATATAGTAAATAATATTTACGAAAGTTTGAATTTTACCTAAATTCAATGGCGTTGCATACTTGCATTATCTATATAACTCTACAATGAAGGCTTTCACTGTAGAGTTCCTATGGCAGGCTTGGAAGAGACTACCCTCCTTCAAGTAGTTAGAGGTGGTTGGACGGATGCAGTCCTTCAGAAAACTGTATAAAGTCATTTAATAAAGGTAATATAAACAATAAAAAATAATAATAGTAAACTAATAAGAAAATCTTAAGAAAAATAAAATAAAAAAGTATTACTATAATAATATAATAGTCTAAAATCTAAATAGTAAAAATTAATATCATAAAAAAGAAAATAAACAATAAAAATTGAACGTAATAATAAATTGATAATATAATAATGAAACATAATAAAATAACATTATAGAAAGAAAAAAATAAAAAATTATTGAAAATATTAAAATATAATTTAAAAATAAATATAAAAATAATAGATTGAAAAAAGAAATAGAAAGTTAAGAAATTCTCTAGAAACACTTTTGTTGAAAAATAAATCTTAAAAATTATTCTCTTTGGGAAATAATTTCTAAAAATATTTTTATTATAAATAATTATTCCAATTTATATATTTAGGGAAGGAGTATTTTATTCTCCAGCAAGGCCCAATGTTTTGTACAAATTGAAACTAGGGATGACAAAAAACTCATATATGTGTATAGATACTCACATGTAAAATTCGTTATAGATTGAAAAATGATACTTAAATAGATACTCGTTTGTTAAATAATCTCGGTTATTCACACTTTAAAATTATTTAATATCATTAATTATATATAAAACAAATTGCTTTATTTTTTTATCATAAACATGCATCAAAATTCAAATAGTACTTATAAGATATTTATCGATCACTTATAAATAAAGTTCTTACATCGATAACAAGTCATGTCTTTGTGGCGTATGTGTCCGATCCGTACTAACTAAATCAACATTTATTAGTAATTTTTTAATAAAATATACTTTCAAAATATTTTTTTAATAAAAATATGTTACAAAATTATTTATTTAGTATAAATATGTTTTAAAAATATTGATTTTAATTTTTTTTTGTTTAAATTTCTATAATTCAATAAATACCCCTGGTTACCTACAAATACATAAAAAATATTGTATATACCCATTCAATTCAATGTCCTTGTAATTACGAATAGGTATAAAAATATTATTATTTGTACTCGATCCATCTCGTTGTCAACCATAATTAGAATTCAAAGGTAAAGGCAAATGGAACTATATACCCATCCAATTTTAATTTGATGTCGGTGTAAGAATAAATAGATATAAGAAGACTATTATATGTATATGACTCATCTCATTGTCAACCCTAATTAGAACTCAAAAATAAAGGCAAATGAGACTATATATCCATTCATTTTAATATCCGTATAAGAGCAATAGATATAACAAGATTATTATATGTAATCAACATGTGTTCTCTTGTTATCAACCCTAATTATAACTCAAATAAAGGCAAATGGAGTTCTAAAAACCTAGCCAACTTTTTGTACAACCAATGCTGACTTGACTGTTGCGAAATTTGGAAGAACAACACAACCCCCCTCCCCCTCAATTCCTAGGTATGTGATCGCTTCTCCCTTCATGCTTCATAGAAAGGATTTAATTCCATATATCTATAGTTGTTAAAAAAAACAAGGGTTCATTTGTTAAATTCAAGAACACCGAAAAGTTCTCATTTTGCTCTTGATTAGACAATCATTTTTCATTGTTTTGTTTCCAACGCTGCCCCTATCGTCCCCACTTATGCTTTTTCACCAAAAGGAATATATTTAGGGGGAAAAAAGAGTAAGGGATGGTGTTAATTCTAATACAGTGAATTTTTTTGAGGGTGGACCAATTAGAATGGGGTTGACCACAAAGTCAACGACAGAAAAATCAGAGATTACTTGACGGGCAAGGAGGAGAAAAGTTCAAACAGTGATCAACTACTATTCATAGATTCTTTAGCCTTTTTCTTTGTTTCTTGCTTTTGTGGTTTTGATTAATTCAAGCCTTTATCCGTGTTTTGTTATCTCTGCTTAATGAAATACAAGAAGTGATCTTCAGTCATATATTTCAGTAACTATTGTGAAATTAAATTTACTGGTCTTCACATTCTTGGCAGCAAATCAAGGTATTTTCCTTCTTTTAGTTCTGTTTGGTTACTATTTCATCTGGGTTTTTTTTCTGCTGTTATCATTTTTGTGTACTAATTTCTTTTTCCCATTTACCATGTTTCTTCTTTCTTTCTGTTTAGGATTTTTTTATAGTTCGGATGTTTTCTAATGACATTGTCAAACTAAAATCATTCCTTTTTGTTCAGTTTTTCTTGTCTTTGTTTTTCTGATTTCATGAATATATGTCAAGATAGTTTGAGTTGAATAAGAAAGTGATTATCTTTGCTTTCTTTTTTTTTTTTTACTTTTTGTTCTTTACCCATTTGTTTTCTTGGCTGGAAAGTTGTGTCTTGATGACTTGTTGGTTAGGGTTCGAATCCGGAAATAGTCTCTTTGCATATATAAGGGTAAAACTTCATACAATATCCCTCCTTGTTGCCTTCGTATAACGAGGAACCTTTGGATAATGGAGTAAGTAATTTTTTGTTTTGTTGGCTGGAGCTAAATCCTAGAGACTTTTATTACTCGTTTCTGTGTAACTTTTGGGAAAGCTGCTTCCAATAAAGGCCACAAGAAGTTTCTTTCGAACTTCTGAAATACTATACAAAGTCATTACGTCAACCCAATTTGAACCAGTCATGATGATTGATCAATGATCCCTCCTTCCCTTTGAAATATTTTTCCATTAGCCTAAAATCAAATGCCCCACTAATCAGATTCATTTTTTTTGTTCTCAGGATCTTGAGAAAAGTGGTGGCAGTGAAAATTGAGTATGGAAACTGAAAATTGCCAAACTGTTGGCACAACCTCACTAGATATTAGTGTTGGTATTGTTTGCCACTATCAGTTTGAAAATGGGTCATCTCAGTTTGCTTTCATGGATGTTGAAAGGGAAAGAGGAGCTTCGCTTGACCATTCCCTCAGCTTCTCTACTGAAAACTTTGTGCAGACCCTTGCTTTTTGCGACGGCTTGATTCTCTTGTCTAGTTTTAGTGTTGACCAATCCTGTTACCATGTGTTCAACCCCCTCACCAAGCACAATGTCATGATCCCTCATACTAGTATCCAAGGGGGTGTTGTTAGAGTTGGATTGGCCTATGATGGAGACCAATTTGAGGTTGTTCTTGTTGAAGCAGGGTCTTCAAATTCCAATGGACTAAAACTGCATGTTTTCTCTTCTGACACTGGCCAATGGAGGTGCCACTACCCCACCAACATAACTTCTGCCTCTTCTTTGCAAGAACTTGAGTTCCAAGAACTTGGCACACCTCCTCTTTACGCGAACAGCGCGATTCATTGGGAAATAGGTGGATATTTGTTGGTTTATCAAGTCCAAGGCAGCCATTGTGCACTATATGAGCTACCAAACTACTTTGAGGATTGGTCTTCGCAATCAACTTTGAGTTATCGCCGTTGCTTGTGCGAATCAGGAGGAGAGGTGTACTACTGCTACACCGATTTCGACGGCTTTCACATTTGGAATCTCCTCAATGAGGAAGAGCATCCCGGATTCTTCAATTATTGTGATTACAAAAGGTTTCCATGGAAACTAGTCCATAGTGTCATGCATCAAGTGCTTATGCCTAAGCACCAAAACTTTTTTGGCAGCTCCTTTGATTGGGAACCTTACAAGGTTGCACCCATTGCCTATAGTGAACAAGCACAGATCATATATTTGCAGCTTCCAGGAATTGTTGTTGCTTACAAATTTGATACAGGAACTATGGGATCAATCTGCACCTACTCTTATCAAGGCATAAACTTCAATTGCTGCTCATTCTTTTCTTCAACTGCTTGTGTGCCTCACCATGCACGGAGAGACAGCACAGATGGAGAATCGGAGCTGAATCTACCCATAGCAGAGATGGAAAAGTTAACCATCTAAATCAAGTTTTGGTATTCAGGTGTCATTAAACTCCATATATGCTATAGTTAACTTTCACATTTTGCTTGGTGAACAACTACGTGGAAGTATCTATATGTGTATAGAAGAACTTATGAATCCTTAATTATTCGCTGAGACATTGTTATATTTTATCATTTGTATTTAGACCTATGTGACCATCAGACACTCTCTTAGACAGTGGGATCAATCTTTTTTTGTGTTCTGTAATTTGGCTGGTTTATGCTTGTGTTCCTCTCATTTATGTGTTATTCTGATTTCGGGGAGAATTTTGGATGTGTAGAAAATAGAAATTCTCCATCTGTTAACAGACTTATATTTGTTATTGTTTTCTCAAGGGGCTGTGGACAGTGGCGCTACCAAAATGTTTGAAATTACTTAAACAGTTAAACCCCCTCCCCTCTCTTTGTTAACGCTACAACATTTGTTATTGGCATCATCAAAACGTTTGAAATTACTTAAACCCCCTCCCCTCTCTTTGTTCAGTCACTCTCTCCCAACTTTCCATTTTTTCACCCAAAACAACTCCATCACCTTCATCACCTTCCATTGAGGTCGCCACTGACGTCGTCCTCATGTTTTCCATATCTGATCTTAGAATGGCAGAGAGAGAGACTGAGGGGTCCAAATCCACGTGCGATGAAGATGACAATGGCGCCTACATGGCCAGCACCACTGCGGGGTTAGTGGTTTCCGGCGCAAGCCTCTTTAATTACACCCCACAATCGAGATCTATCAAAGCCATGTTATACATGTATTTTTGCCTCCCAAACAATGCAAATGATACATGTTTTCAGTGTACATTAGTATAATTGAATTATATTTCCATTGTACATTTTTTTTTGTGCCCCTAATAATGCAATGGAAATATGTTTCCATTGAACTAAGCTACAAAGGAAACATGGTTCCATGAGAAGGGCATCTTTGAAATAATGAAAATTTTATTCACATGAGTAGTGTGAATAGGAAATTTGCAGTGTTAATAATAGCTTTCTTCAATCCTCCTTGTGCTTCACCCCATTTGAATGGGCTGTTAATTGATTAACCCATCTTGGCCCAATATAGATCGGTGGATCAATGAAGTTTCCAATATACTATGGAAAAGAAAAAGACTAAGCTAATCTAAAAAAAAAAAAAAATACAATAGAATTTAAAAAGATTAAACTTTAAAGTTTATTAAACCTCATTAAATACAGTAATTTAAACTGTACAACATAAATAAATATGTAATAGATTATCTTTTAGTTTGCAATTGTTTTAACCAAAATGTTTATATGGTAGCCTACAGCCTGAGTCAGTTATTTTTTTATATTATTGGTAGGAATTAAATTCAAGTGTTAGAAAATTTACAACAATTTAATATTTTACTTAAATTAAAAAATAATATCACAAGATATTTGCTAGTTTTCTACTAAATAATTCCTAATATAAAATTACATTCTAAACCAAAATGCAATTTTTTAAGGTGAATTATAGTTACATATTTCATTTTAGTGTACGTTATACTCATTGTTTTTATTGGACCATACGTTATCAAAGAAATGGCTACATTTAATGTAGGTACATCTTATGTATATTTTAATATGTATGAAACGTTCTAAAATAATATTATTTTTCTTTAAATAGTTCAAATTATGATAATACGTACACCTCTCATGTTTACACAGATATTTTATAATTGCTATCAATTATCATCACTCTGGTCCAAAAATAAAATAAATATCCAAGTAGACCATTACTGACCAGTGACCAATATGTACTAATGTAAGTGCATTAAATAAGATCAGTGTGAGTGATTGACAAAGTTATGAGAGTACAATAGGAATCACATGTCAAGGCATCATCATCAAGACATTCATATGGGACATTGTCCAGTAACCAATTTATCTCCAACTAACAACACTATGACAAGTTTATAATAACTACAACATTGGGCATTAATTAAATGACCATGTTACAGTTCATAATAATTGGAATTCAGAGAGTTCATACTTTTCTGATTTGGACATTGAATATGAGACTTCAATAGAAAACAAAAATATGGTCCTTGAACGTTGTTCTAATAAATTAATTTTATTTTTTAATAGTTATAAAGAAATTTATTCAAACAGAACTACAAATAATATTGATTGATATATGTACGTATTAAGTGTTTTAAATATATAAATGTGGCAAAAGGAGTAATGTAAAGCCTCAAAATATCATTTAATGACCTAAATAAAAATCAGAATATGGTTAAAAAGCATATTCACAACAATTGTATTTACGTTAGATTATTTCGGGTATTTCGGTTTAATCGATGATCGTAAATATGCAATTGTATTTACGTTTGGTCTCTGGGAAAAAGAAAAAGAAAAAATGTTCCCAACGATTATGGGAATTGGAAGTTAACCTTGAAAGCGCCAATTTAATGCATATTTCAAAAGGGTCATCATCAAATATTGACCTAAAGGCCACATATAAATGTTTTGTGCGTATCTTGCCCAAGGCCACACCCAAAAAATAAAAATTTGCCTACAAATGAAAGGTGTTGCTTAACAATAATAAGTTTACTTGACTACAGTCCAAACTCATGTTTGTTAAGAAATATTTTTAAATCCTTTATCCACCATTTCATCGCTTAGTGCGTGCAGAGCATGTTCGATAGAGGGCCCAAGGATGAACAGTTTTGGCTCTTCGACCTGCAAATTAATGTGAAAATATCTCTCTTAATAAACAAATAAAAGTTATGTATTTTAAAAGGGGTTTTTATGTTTCAACTAATGCATACTGTTAATGTGTGAAAGGAAAAAAAACATAAACAAGAATATTATTTTCTTGTGTTATGGAGAGAGCTAGATTCTTTCTTCCAAATTGTGTAAATTAAAACAGCAAAACACTAAATAATGTTTTTTAGTTTTACGTAACCATACTTAATGGGAGAAGGAGATAAGGAGAAGTTGTGTGTTTGAATTCCTCTTACTAATAAATATTAATAATTAATATTTGATCAATAATCATAATTAAAGCATGTTTCATTTAAATAAGATTTTGGGTTTGTGTCTTGTTGATAGAATGAAAAAAATGTAATTGGAAAAGAAATATTAATAAAAATGACAGTTAAATTTTTGTAATAAAAATTAATAATTGATAAAGTTAATAATACTTTGTATCAATAATATAATGATAAAAAAATCGAAACTAATATGTTTTCTTTTGTGTTCTTTAGATAATTTTAAATTTAAATAAAACTTATAAATAAAAATATACTTTATTTTATTTTACTTTTGTATAGATCACAAATATTCTTCATTCTTAATGAGAGACGTTAGGTAAAACTATTATAGATAACTAAATTTTTTACCAATTTAGTGCTAGTTGATTCATACCTATGAACATATATTATATCTTTTATTAATAATAATGAATATTTTATTTTGAGTTTAATAAACATACATTATTATCGTAAAAGTTTTTACATTGTATATCAAAATTTATATTTAGTATAATTTTCAAGGAAATTATTATAAAAGAATTGTGGTTAAGTGATAGCGTAAAAATTATTTATATTATCAATGCATATATTTTCAATTTTCTATTTTATTGAATAAAATAAATTAAAGAGATAAAAAATTAAATTTGAGGAAGAAATTCTGAAAATAAGTTATTTAAACATAAACACTCCATCTTTATTCATATAGTGTGCCAAAATTAAAAATTTTAAAAATAATAAAAATATTATATATTAAATGCTTATAACAAACATAAATGCTTATATTTTCAATTTAGTATTAAGTGCTTATTTAAGCACGGCTACTTGACATGTCTGTAGGGTTCAATAGATAACTTATAATAATAATAAAAATATTATATATTAAAAAGTTAAAATAAAGTATAATTTTGCTTGGCATAGAAAAAAATAAGCAATATATAATGACGAATTCATTTAAGATATGTAAAAAGCTAAAAAGAGAGATATTATTAGGTGCATGCTTGCTTTAGACTCCTTTTTATCTCTAGCTATTTAATGTGATTTTCCACATGGAAACTTTAGAAATTTTCATTTATGTGAGAAACATTAATTATTTAGTTTTGTATTTTAAATTAATTGGATTAATGGATATTCAAATTTTAATACTGACTGATCCATTGTGATCATATTGAGTTGGATTTCTTGCATCTATTTCTATTGGTGTGACCCTGGTTTTCCATGATGGGTATATCCAGTAGGCATAGATTCTTTTCTGAGTAATTGGCTAAGTCTCCTCTCTAACCTATTTATATGAGATTAAGCCCGATGAATCATTATGCTCCCATAAATGAAGACTGTCAATTTTTGAATAGGCACTAGAGAGATTCTCTTATCTTCTCCAGCTTTTCTTTGATTTAGCAAAGTAAACATAATTATAATTCTGATAACTCTTATTTATTGTTATTTGATGTTTTATAATCATTTACATGATCTGTCATTTTAGATTTTAGATTTATCATACGTTAATCCAAATATAATCTAAGTTAAAGAGAAATATTATTTAAATCATAAGAAGTAAAAATAAGTTATGTATAATAGTAATTAAGATCTAAAAAGTCATACAACTTTGTTTTGTCTTTTCTTATTAAGTACTAGTGTGTAGTAAGACTTTATATATATATATATATATATATATATATATATAACATGAAATTTATTAAACACTCTTTAAAAAGATGCTTATATAAGCCTTTAAAAATTTGTAGGTCTCATCATGATTTAAATATATCAGTTTATTTTCGAAAAAGTGAAAAATGGAATGAATTGATCGCAAATTATTATAAGATTTTAGGATTTCGAATTCCCTTAAGAAAGAGATAAATAATTGTAGGGAAAATAGAATCTCCATGACAACAACAAAACCTTCTAATATTATTAGAGATAGATTCAAAAATCTTTTAAAGGAAAGGATCGAAGGTTTTTTTCTTCTTTTTTTGAAATTGTTTCAATATCTAACTTGCAAATATTTTCTAATTTTAAAAACTAATTTTACCCATATAAATGAAATTAATTTTACAAAATGGCCTTCTCTAATAACACATTATTCAATTCTGTTAATATTAATTTTATGCTAATTTAATGATTTAAAATAAAAAGTTTTTATTAATTGACAAAATTATTATACTTTCATACCGTATATTTAAGCTTTTATACAATGCACTTTTACATTAGTATTAATTAGTGACTTAATTACTTTGCATGTACCTCATTCTTTACCAAAATTTTAATTAAGTCTCTAAACCTTTTTAGTTTTAATTGGATCCCTAATCTTGTATTTTTTTAATTAGGTCCTTATGAGATCTAATAAAAAAAAAAACAAATAACAAATTTAAGGACTCAATTGAAACAAAGAAAAAAAAATCAGAAACCTATTTAAAAATGTTAAATAGTTCAGGACCTAATTAAAAGAAATTATGAATTTCTACAAACCAATATTCCTATCCCTGCAGGTTCTAAACTGTTTGAAGAACTTAACAAAGCAGGGTGAGATAGAACATTGGCATGCAAATGTTGGTAACTTATTAAAATTACGTCTCTAAATTGTTTGTCATTTTTAAGTAAATCTACGATCTATTCGTTTCTTAATTAGGTTTTTGAATTTATATTTATTTTTTAATTAGGTATTTGTTGGACCTAGTAAAGACCTAATTAAAAGAAAAATACAATTTCAGAAACTCAATTTAAACAAAAAACAGTTTCAGAGACTTGATTAGTTTAACTTTTATTAGACAAAAGCCGTACTGATGAGTATGATATAGACTATCCTCATATCTAGCAGTTTTATCGTTGATAATTTGTTGTGGCTTTTTTTTTTTTTTTTTTGGCATGGGGGTAGAAAATTAGGTTAGTTCATGCCGTCTTTCCTAACACACTATCCGTGAAAAATAACGGTTTGAACTATTGAAGAGAAATACAGTATAACATCATAAGGTTAATTCATAACATTAAACAAGTTAATCACCGAACACACTTTCTTAATAGGTATTTCTTCAAATCTTCAATCACAATCGATCACTAATATCATATAGGTCAAACTTGACTGGAAGAAGTACATATATTATATATACATGCAAGATCATTTTTTTTAGAGATTACATATCTTGTTTTTTGGATATAATTTTGCTTAAATCAGATTAGACTATATATATATATACATTATTAATACAAAGTTTTGTTTTCAAGTATTTAATTAATGCAATTATATGCTTAAGATTTAAATTCAAAACTACGGGTTAAATTTTATCACTACTGTATTAATCTATTCATGCATTTTGTAGATCTAGATCATTTCTCAACTCCATTCCATTGAATTGAAACAAATGCATTGGTTATATTATTATATCATTAATTAAGTATTAATCTATTGATTTTTTTTTCAAAGTGGTACTTACTTTATCTTTATTGAGAAATCATATCATTTTTTTATAAAATTACATCATTCATTAAATTTAAACAATTACGTGTCACTTTGATCCACTTATTAAGCTCTTACATTTAATATTATTATCTTATCTTTTTGTGTTTTGAAATCTGTTACGACTTACGACGATAGGGACATTGATTTAAAATTGAAAAGCATATATAAATTATAAAGGTATTATGCTGCCGTTAACTTGTAAATTGACACAAATAATATCCTAATAAATAGTGGAAGCAGAACTAAATTATTTATTTTATTCAAAGGGCCAGAATATCAAATTATTATACTAATAAATAAAAATCGGTCGGAGGTATTTTCAGCCTCAAAAAAAGAGTACAAGACTACAAGTTTTCTTTCTTTCTTTCTTTTTTGTTTTACAGAGAGTAAAAAAATTTTAATGACATCTTATCATGATTCATGACTCAAACGTATTATACTTTGTTGCCCCTTTTTTATTTAACTTGTTTGTTGCTTCTTCTTTTTTATTTATTGACATCCATGACATTTAACAATAATTTAATATCTAATTTTAACTAAAATATACGAAGGTTTAATATATTATTTTCACCATGATATCTATGACGAAATGATTGAAAGTTGTGTTTATCATGAGAAATTTTATATATGTAGTTAAAACTGTGATCGATTGCCAAGTTTTGAGATGAAATTAGGAATAAGACAATAGATTTTGTGTTCTTAAGGATTTCTGAATTTGATGCTGGAGTTAATATCCATGTGGATCTAAAGAATTAGGACATTTGAGTTTATTTAAAAGAACTATATGCCAAGGAATTAAATTGAGTACATTTTAGTTAATTTGAGATTTAATGTTTTTTTTTTTAACACAAGGCAAAAAGAGCGTAATTTATTAACAAAAACAATTTCTACAACCATACTGGTACAAACCGAAATGAAACTAAACCATGACATGATACATGCCTCATCACATCCTAATCCTGAATCGCTCAAAATTTCATCTATTAGTGTAACATAGTCTTTCGAATTCTAAATTCCTATCATTCATACTAAAAACAGAAAAATCATAAAATAATTAGAAAATATGTGCCTCTCTCTCTCGCTCTCTCTCATTTGCATTTTAGCATTCTTACATGCATACATACATACATATATATATATATATATATATATATATAAACCAATTATAAGTAATGTTTTCCCAGTATTCAATCGAAAGAGAACTTATTCAATTAGTTTCAGGTGATAAATCATATAACCTCTTTGTTTAATAATAATAATTTTGTCAAAATAATAATAATATACTATACGCTTAACTATGTTTTGTTCCTTGAAATTTAAGATGAATTCTATTTTTTGCTTCTTCAAAGATAAGTTTTTCTCCTATATAGTAGATTTGAGGAGACTAAAATCTTTTTCTTTTTTTAATTTGAGGGATCAAAATCAAATTCTTTCTAAAATTCAGAAACTAAAAACATAATTAAATATATAATTCAGAAATTAAAGACTCGTACAATTGATGCATTGGTACACTAAATTGGTGCATCCTAGATTGCGTCCACAATTTAAACCTTTTTTTCCATAGGGTTATTCTTATACTTTGTGTGTGAAATCAATTCCCACTTGAATATTTCATGGTATCACTCATCACATGAGATTCAAACTTGTGCTACAAATAATTAAGTTCAACATACGTTTTTTTTTTTCTTTTAAAAAGAAAAACATTAGAACGTTTTTTAATAGTACAAGAACCTGCTGCCACCAAACGAATAAAAATGAGATTAGGTGAAATGAAGTGAAAGGGTAGCGAGAAGGGAAGGGAAAAAAATAACATGATAGGAAAAAGAAAGAAAAGAAACAAGATAAAGGAATAGGTGAAGAGAAAGCAAACAAAAGAAAGGGCCCAACTTTAATTTCCATGGAAAAATTTGCTCACCTTCTAGATTTTGGAAATTACAAACAATTTTCCTCAACTTAGGATTAACCACCATTACTTGATATATGATAATAGACGTACCCAATTCTTTTTAAAATGCTGTCCATTAAGCAGAACAAGACGGAGATAATTTCCATGTATTAAGGGGTTTTGCCTAGAATACCGAATAGTCATAGTCGAAATTCAACGAGAAAAGAGCAAAAGTTAAAGAATTGTTCAATTTTCAAGAGGCCCACTCGCTGTTCTGCATTTGCAATTTCTTGATCACGACAATTTCCTGGAAGTGTTGATGTATATATAAACTTTTGGAATTCAATTTATTTTAGTTGAAATGTGGAGAGGAATAATATTCAAGAAGACTAGACCAAAGAGACTGAAATTTTTTAGGTTGGAACGACGACAACAAAATGGAAAGTTTGAAGCTTGAATTAGGTGAAAATTTATATAGAGATTAAAAACGATTTTATACTATCATCTAATAATAAATTATCATTTAAATTATTTAAAAATAATTATTTTAAAAATCAATAAATTTATTGTATATAATAAATTAATAACTGTGTAAAAGAATTTACACTGTAGTGTATAATCTTTTTTCCCATTTATATATTATGTTTTATTCTCATTGTTAATTGAGTTTAACAAGTATAATATGTCAACATTTTATACTATCAATGAATTAAAAACTAATTTTTTTATGGCTTTTATATAAAGTCAACAAATTTATCATAAATAATATTTATGATTGGATGATAACTTAAGGAAAAAATATTATACTCAAGTTTTTTCTTATTAATTAACAATCAAGTTGTTGTATCCCTTCTAGTGCCCAAAAATATGTGAGAAAAATAAATAAAGATATGATGAAATCTAGAAGGAAATCAAAAGAGAAATAGAAAAGGAAGTATGGTAGGATAACTTTATTTGTGTACTGCGTTAGTAATGTAACTATCGGTAGACTAAGACTATATTTAATTTAGTTTTATGTTTAAAAGTTCCTTAAAAGTTAAAAGTCAAAATAAAAATTTAAATAAGGTAGAAGTTGTTTGATATCTTTATTTATTTTAACTTAAAAATGAAATGATCCAAGAGAAAATAAAGGGGAACAAAGAGAGGGAAGAGTCAACAAAACATAAAAATACATAAGCAATGTTTAATAGGGAAGAAGTTTTTTTTTTATGTTTAAAAATTATTACTGAGAATGAATAAAATTTCTTTGATTTGTCATAAATATTTTTTAAAAGTATTTAAATAAGTTTCTTGTGAATAAAATAGTTATTTATGCGTTACTTTAATTATTTACCATATTAAATAATCTGTAGTGTTGATCATATTAAATAATCTAATAAGAATAACATGATAATTTTATTACAGTAAAAGAAAAAAAATTAATTTGATAAAATAAGCTTCCCACCTTCCCATTGAAAAGCTTTTGTGGGTAACCTAACTAAAATCCATTCCCAAAAAGTCTTCTTTTTTTTTTTATCTAAGAATATTATTTTTTAAATAAATATCAAACATGAAAAACGAATATTAACAAAAATAAAACTAAAATTTTATCTCCTATCAAATGTACTCTATAAGGAGTGGGAGAGAGACTCAAAGAGAGAAAGTCAATAATGCATGTAGAGAGAAAAAAAAAGAGCATGATAAGAAATAGAAAATTATTTATTTATTTATAAAAATTATGTCAATTTTTTAGAGTTTTTTTTAAAAAAAAATGTGTTTAGTCCAATTAACAACTTCTCATTTTAAGAAGAAAAAAAAGCTTGAAAAAAGTTAGCGTATACAAGAAATATATTTAACCTATGATGCATGAACTCATTTAATAATATGAACCATTAGTTAAGGAAAATAATGTTAATTATGTACCTCATTTGTTAATTTTAATTCATCTGCAATGTGTTTTTTAATTAAAAAAATATTGTTAATTTTAGAAGATACCGATTAAAAAGATCCTTAAACTTATTCTGTGTAAGAATATTTTGTAAATTTTGAATTTAATTAATCTAATTATTAAATTTAAGACTTTAATTAGTAGATGTAAAAAAGACTTTAATTAAGTAGAAAGACTAGTCTAAAAAAATTATATAATTTTAAAATTAATTGATATTTGATTATGAGTTTAATTTTAATGTATGGTATATTTTTAGAATATAGATAAACATTGACCATAATATATTTTTAAATTAACCTAGCAAACAATAACATAAATGTTATGAAAAACAAATACACTTATAAAATGATAACAACAGAGCCTAGAGGTGGTGGTGGTAGCTAACTATAGAGACATGTAGCAACGACAACATTAATAGCATAACACCGTTTCGATGACAATAATAAAAATGACTGCCAAAGAAATTGGTGGTGGTTGGCGAAATGATGGAAATGAGGTAATTTTTTTTCAAAATTATCAAATGATGTAAAATTTAAATTACTAATACAAAGAGATACAATTTCTGAATTAAAAGTCCTAAATTGTGGTATGAATTTCATTTTTTTCATTGAAAACCTAAAAAAATTTAAGACTTTTAATTTTTAATTTTGTAATACAACTTTAAAGTTGTAAGTGATGATTTTTTTAAGATAAATAATTTTAATTTTAATTATTATTTTTTAATTTTATTTAATATTTTCTATATTTTTATAATATTTTGTATATTATTTTATTTAATATATTTTTTATATTTAATATTTTCTATATTTTTTACTGATGTTAAAGATTATTATTTATTTTATAAATTATAAAATAATATAAAACATTAAAATTTAAATAAAAATATAAAATTTTCAGAAAAAATTAACCGAAAGCTAAAAAAGAAATCAAAAAAATGGATTAAATAGGTTGGTCCAAGTACCAGGTTGACATGAAATTATGTTAATTTGTAATTAAATAACAGATTATTGTTTTTCCATAATAGGCTGATACAAATGGTTTGCCTTAATTTGGTCCAAATTAACAACCATACGTTTGGTGTTTGCATGCATATTTAGTTAGAAAGACAAAAACCAACACTTTCTGTTATTGCCATTTAT
Organism: Glycine tomentella; assembly: GCA_007407185.1. NCBI lineage: Eukaryota > Viridiplantae > Streptophyta > Magnoliopsida > Fabales > Fabaceae > Glycine > Glycine tomentella. Next base: position 1,825,862 of record PYAF01004439.1, read on the forward strand.
TCATTAATTTATTAAGTGATCTATCATGAAACATCATCACGAACCAGCTGGCATGGACCGTATTCAACACACACCCCAACAAATTTGCAGGCCAAAGAGCAGTGCCATAATTTCTGCATGGAAGATGGTAAACACATATATATATATATATATATATATATATATATATATATATATCAACACACACTCACCTGGATTAAGTAACCAAAGGGTATATTTTCTGCATGGAAGATGGTAAACATAATTTAGTGCGGTTGTAATGTTTATATTAAAGAAAAAGTAATCTCAAATAGAAATTAAATATAGTTTAATTTGTAATTTAGATTTTTTTTACACAACATCAAAAAAAGTCAAACTTTGTATAAAAAATACATCTAAACCTCAAACAGTTTTTATTTTAAAAAATAATGTGAAAAATGACTTTTGCTCTAAAAGTTCATCTAAACCACCCAATAGTATCATTCTCATAACTTTCTTTGCCTAATTCAAATAACTTGCCGTGAGGTGAATTACATATATTTAGCAAGGTGATGATAAATTAAATTCACTATTAGCTTTTATTGTGTGATATATTTTAACCATAAATTAAATTAGCTTTTATTATTTTAAATAAAAAAGAAGAAGAATTGAATGGCCTATTGCAATTTAATTAGTTGCAAGAGGATAAAAAGTAGATGCCTTAAATAACAACCCACTAGCTCTATTATTATTATTATCATTTTAGGCTGATGAGTCACTGTTAAGGATGGCAGTGACCATGTGATGTGACAAAGTGGAGCATATATAATGGGCGGGTGGGGGGCAAATACAGTACTCTTGGTGTCTCTTAACAAGATAAGTGTAAATAGTCCACAAATATTTATACATGGGGTAAGGAATAATTAAGATGAGTTTAATTTTAGCCGTTGATTTAAGAATTTTGTTGATAAATAATTTATAAGAACATTTTTAATGATAATTTTTCAAGTTTAAGTTATTTTTTTTGATCTTCACAATATTATGTCATTGATAAAAAAATCAATACACAATTTTGCTTTAATATAAGAAATTCTAAAACTTCAAAAAATTCATACTTTTATATTTTTTGAATTATTAAACAATTAAACACAATGATATTAAAGAAAAAATAGTTACATAAATATACTTTTTATTGATAAGAAATAGTTTTTTTTAGAAGATACAAATCTTATTTGTAAAAAAAATGTCATGTAGCATATATTTGCATTAATGAGAAAGAAATTGCAAGAAATAATTTTTTCACATAATAAATTCTAGTTGAATATGCTATAAGTATTTTTATAAATATTCTTCGAAGCTTTTCATAATAAAGAAAAGTGGCATGCTAATCAGTGTCCTTAGTTAAATAATTAAAAGAAATAAGTATTTGTTATAAAAATTATAGGAAAATGTAAAAAGAATTTAACATGAAAATCATAAAAAGAATCATGTTATGCATCTCAATAATAATATTTTTCTTTTTAACTTTTTAATCAATATCCTAATAACACTAATATTTGTATAAAAAAAACATTAGTGTTTTATTAATTTTGACAAATTATAAAGCAACAAGCACCAGAGCATGAAATTATTTGAAAGACAAGGGTCAACAAGCAACAGACAATGACTATAGACTCGCACTAATCAGGAGTATCAAAGCAACTTCCTCACATGCTGTTAATTAATCTTCCACACCCAAGCTTCATTGCATCTTCTTACACTTACTATGTGGGCCCCACACCCTTCTCAAGTAACGTGAGCTTCAACAAACGTTCCCTTCGCATCTCAAAACCAATTAAGCATGTATCTATCTTTTCCTATATAAATGAACTTATGAACCGCATCAACCTTCACTCTCATTCTCAAACTCAACAACCCTGGTCTCTTTCTCTCTTGTGCTAACATACATACACGCACATATCTAGCCATTTTGGTCCCATTTTCACTATAACTCTACTAAATTAACATGGAAAACCTTCAAAAATGCCAAGCAAACTACACAGCACTCACACCTTTAACGTTTTTGACGAGGGCTGCTGCATGCTATGCAAACAGAACCTCAGTGATCCATGAAGGAACCCGTTTCACTTGGGCACAGACTTATGACCGTTGTCGCCGCCTCGCCTTCTCCCTCCGTGCCCTTAACGTTGCTAGGAATCATGTTGTAAGTGTAACAATTTCTTCTACTACTACTACTACATAATGTTCTTCATTATACAACAAATTTCAGAATCTGTGTAACATATAACAAAGTATAAAGTATATCAATTTCATTTTATTTAAACATTAAATAATTAACCCCGTTTCACAGTCTTCGGTCATCTCTTTCTCACTCTCCCACTTTCTATCCTTTTTCATGTAATTCACATATATGATGTTTTCCCAATATCAAATGAGACTACAAAAGCTATCTTGTTTTTACTGTACTAGATACATATTCAGAAGTCAGAGCACAAACATCAAAGTAAAAAAGTTGAGTAAATTCCAATAACTAATGATACATATTCAAAAGCTTTCTTATTTTATATGGTTTTACTAATACATGCATTCTTTCTGTCAGTTCTCTTTTATCACTTCAATTTTTCTGAAAATATAAAAATCCATTAGACAAGAAATGATGAGATCTAGATAATTTTATATTTTTTAATAAATTTCAATTAATAATAAAAGTACGTTAAAGATGCGTTGGCAGCTCCTCTTTTATACACATGATTCATACTGAAGTACTAAAGTACATTATATATATATATATATACACACACACAAATATACTAATGATTGGTATAACTTTTTTGGTTTATGCAACAGGTATCAGTGCTGGCCCCTAACATCCCAGCAATGTATGAGATGCATTTCGCGGTGCCTATGGCAGGTGCTGTACTGAACACCATCAACACCCGCCTTGATGCCAAGAACATTGCCACCATTCTGCGCCACTCCGAAGCGAAAGTCTTCTTTGTGGACTACGAGTACGTGTCCAAGGCCAAAGAAGCCCTCAGATTGCTCATGGACGACGACGACAACAACAACCACCTTAAAAAGGGTGTTCCAAAACCAACAAATCAACTACACTCAACAACATTTTCTCTTCCACTAGTCATTGTCATAGATGACATAAACACCCCCACTGGAATCCGTCTTGGTGAGCTAGAATACGAGCAAATGGTTCATCATGGTAACCCAAATTACGTCCCGCCTGAAGGAATCCAAGATGAGTGGACCCCAATTGCGCTGAATTACACATCAGGAACAACCTCAGAGCCAAAGGGTGTTGTTTATAGCCACAGAGGAGCATATCTTAGCACCCTAAGCCTAATCTTGGGGTGGGAAATGGGTAGTGAACCTGTTTATCTCTGGACACTACCTATGTTCCATTGCAATGGGTGGACCTTCACGTGGGGCGTGGCTGCACGTGGTGGAACAAACGTGTGCCTTCGCACCCCAGCAGCACGTGACATATACAGGAACATAGTACTCCACAATGTGACACACATGTGCTGTGCCCCCATTGTGTTCAACATAATCTTGGAGGCAAAAAAAAGTGAAAGGATTGACATAAAGGTAATAAAAGGGAAGAGAAAATCCCCGGTTGAGATTCTCACTGGGGGGGCACCACCACCAGCATCATTGCTAGAGCAAATTGAGTCACTTGGGTTTCATGTGACACATGCATATGGGCTAACTGAGGCAACAGGCCCAGCACTTGTGTGTGAGTGGCAGAAGGAGTGGAACATGTTGCCAAAGAAGGAGCAGGCCCAACTTAAGGCCCGTCAAGGGGTGAGTGTGTTGACCATGGCTGATATTGATGTGAAGAACCTTGAGACAATGGAGAGTGTGGCTAGGGATGGGAGGACAATGGGGGAGATTGTGCTGAAGGGAAGTGGGATTATGATGGGGTATTTCAAAGATCATGAGGCAACTTCAAAGGCTTTTGGGAAGAATGGTGATTGGTTCAAAACTGGGGATGTTGGTGTGATACACCCTGATGGGTATTTGGAGATTAAGGATAGGTCTAAAGATGTGATCATTTCAGGAGGGGAGAATATTAGTAGTGTGGAAGTTGAGTCACTTTTGTATAGGCACCCTAGGGTGTTGGAGGCTGCTGTGGTGGCAATGCCACACCCTAGGTGGGGTGAAAGTCCTTGTGCTTTTGTGTCCTTGAGGAAGAACAACAACAATTCATCATCATCCAAAATTGATGTCACTGAGGCTGAGATAATTGCCTATTGCAGGAAGAATTTGCCACACTTTATGGTGCCTAAGGTGGTGAATTTCATGGAGGAGCTGCCAAAGACTGCAACTGGGAAGATTCAGAAGTTTGAATTGAGGGTCATGGCTAAGGCTTTCGTGCAGACCAAGAATAATACTACTATTGTCAACAAGAAGTCTAGCCAAGTGAGTCAAAATAGTATTGTTGGGGGGTATAATAATGAGCAAGTTTTGGCTGTGTCTCGTCTTTGAATTAATTAAGTGATCTATGAGTCTTTGTTTATTTGGAAAAAAAATGGATAAATGTGTGTACATATACAAGTACTAAGTATGAACTTCGAATATTCCGAGGCATTAATTTAGTTTCAAGTTTGAACTATTTAAGCATGTTTTGGGGCAGAGTGCCAGACGTATATAAATACGCATTAATGGTCTAAATAGCTTTTTTTCATCATCTCGTTTCTCATTTTGTTTATTTATGATTACAAATTATAATTCTCTTTAGACTCGTATAAAATTGAAAATAACTAATTTTATATTATTAAAAAACTAATTAATATAATTTAATATTCTAATTTCAAATAAAAATAAAATATTTTTAAAATATTTTTCATTAAAATTTATTATCATAAATATTAAGAAATCATTTAAAATAGAATTTAAATTAAATTAATAATATTTTAAAAATAATAATATTAAATAAGATAAAATTATTTAAATTTAAATTCAACAAACATTATCTTTTTTTATTAGAGTATCGAGACATTATTTTGAATGGTCGGGTGTTCCATTTTACTTGTAATGGATGGATATCTTTTCTTTTGAGTCTATTTAGATACAAAGCGTTTTTGAGAATTTTTCTATTAAAAAAAATATTATATTTTAAATAGAAAAACTCTCAAAAGTATTTCTGACTTATATCCAAATATATCCTTTATAATCCTGTATTGCTTCAAATCAAAAGAGGTTTGCTTCCTCCAGCTGCTCTAAAATTCAATTTGAATGTTTATAAGTTTGAGGAAACAAAACTGTTGAGGAGTTTCCTTTAATTCCTGTCCGAATTTGAGAGTGTGATACTTATCAAATATACAACATGTTATGAAAATCAGGAGAATCGAGAATAGAAAAATGAACAAAGGTCGAAGAGAGAGAGTTTATGGGAAGTAGCTGTAGAATTTTCAAACAATGTTCTGCATCTGAATACCGGAAAGATTTTTCATCAATAAATTATAAACATATTACATAAATAAATTTATATCATATTTTAGTTTAAAATATTAAAATTTAATTTTTAAGATTTTTTTACTTATATTTTACTTTTTTTTTTATTCCTATCCAATTTATGAATTTAACTTCACACTTATATACCAACACCACACCAAAAAAAAAACTTTATTATATATGTTAATTTACCTTAATTAGAAGTGAATAAAACTTACAAGATATTTTATTATGAATTAATAATTAATATATTATTTATTTTACTTTGACACATTTTATTATCATATTTTTTTCAATTTTCATCTCATTTTATAGATTTGTTAAATATGTAAGAAAATGCTGACGTGTTCTTAAAAAATATATCATTTTGTAATAAATTTTGCAAAACAATATCATTTTATTACTAACATGAGGATAAGATGTGTGAAAATTAAAAACATAATAATAAAAAGCATGAAAAAAACTTAAGAGGTATGAAAAAAAAAATAGAACCATAATAGTAAAATATGTGGAAAAAAAGGGTATTAAATTTGCAAAATGATTTTTTTAAACAGCTAATTATTATTGATAAGGAAAAAAAAGGAATACAATAAAAGAGAATATATTAGGTAATAGAAGTACCTATGCCAGTGAAACAACAACAAACCTGTCACCCACAAAAGAAATGAAAACTATATCCTCTTCCCTACAGATAAGAATAAATGGCGAAGCCACACAAAGACAAACATGCTCTGACAAAATGCCAAAAGATCCCCAAAGAAGTTTAATATATGAATAACCAACAGCAGTATTAGCTTTTCTCATCAAGCATAGTTGAATAATAAAATTTATAGTTAAGTCTACTTAATTTTTATTCATTTTAAATAAATTATTGTTTTATATATGGCAAAAGAATACCCCAGTAGGCAGAGTTTAGAGTGTCTATTCGTAACTTGAATTTAAAATAATTAATTAAGTTAAAACAACTTTTCTAACTGTATGTACAAAGATTTTGTTAAGAGAAATAAAACTTACTTCAACCATATCTATTTCTTGAGGGTTAATTCCATGAATTTTGGTTATGAGATTAACTTCCTTATAGTAAAAACAAATACTATTTCTATACTGACCATGTTATAGATGCATTTGAGTTGTTGTGAATCATTCATTCGATTAATAATTGCATTTCTTGCTGTTCCTTCTTGAACTCCAGGATCCAGAAGGTCCTACTCTGGTCCTTCTAGCTATTATGTCCATAATTCCATGCCAAATTATAACTCGAATCAATCCATGCCTATTGGCTATTGCACGGAGATTTGGTAAGATTGTCATCTTGACTCTTAGATATAGCAACTCTAAACCTATTTTTGAACGAATTTGGAGTGAAAAGAAAAAATAGAGAGAGAAAGTAATAAATATGCTAAGGTAATGAAAAGAATAAAGAAAAAATAATAAGAGAAATAAGACAAAAATGAGATTAAAAAGTGTAAATATACACCAATTATTGATCCTATTGTTGGAGCTAGCTTTGAAAAAAGAAGAAGAAAAAGTAATTGTAGGGTACTCCAGTAAGAAATTTCCAGTGTGATCAATTTTGTAACGGTATCCTTTTCTTTTAGAGAGAAAATTAACAGTGTCCTTTACTCCACACTAATGCTAGTATGCTACCGTCCATTAATGATTTTATAATAGTTTTTTTAGGGTTTATTACATTCTTCTTTTTATAAAATGATTTTATTCTTAAAATATTTAATTATTATAACTATTTTAGCATATTTTAAATTAAAAGATCTGACTTTTTCAAAGAAATATCTTTTCTTTTAGATCAATACGGACATGGCTCTTGATTAATCTCTTTACCTTTACCCTACCATGTCAGATGGATATTGATCGTATTAAGCATTATGATTGTGAAGTTGACAATAGATATTATGAGTACGTATTAATTGGTACCATGAATTATGACACAAATTATATTACTTTTATAGCAATATTTTCATGAAATATTTTTCTTATATAAAATTTATTTTTTCCGTACGTATTTTAAATAAAAATTATTATAACGATTTAATTCAACATATTAATGCCAAGAAACACCAAGTCAGATGGATATTGATCGTATTGAGCATTATGTTTATGACGTTGATAATAGAGATGTGTGAGTATTAATTTGTACCATGAATTATATTACTTTTATAGTACTTTTATAAAATTTATTTTTCTGTACGTATTTCGTCTTCATCGTACTATTATATTTTTTTCATTTTATCTCATGTTTTTATTTTTATTTTAATATTTTGTTAGTGTTAATATTTTATATTATCAACCAATTAGGAAAAATAAATTGTCATGAATGATTTCTTTATTATTGTAAAAAGTTTTATTTGATCAGAAACTATTTCTGTGATAATTTATAAGAGTTACTATTAAATTTAACAAATTTATTATATAACAATCTAACAGTGTAAAATATATATATTTTACATTGTCATTACATTTCAACTAAATCAATTAGAATATGCCACGTAAATATCATTTTACTTATTTCAAAATTTTATAATTTTTAATTGCCTACAAATCCATAATTTGATAATAATATAACTATTAATATATTTAATTAAATTATTTCTTATTATATACTTATAACGTATAATTTATTATACAAACACATTTTCTTTTGTCACGTTCATCGGTTTTGTGATCCATTCGAGTTTTTTTTTTTTTTTTTTTGCTAATTATTAATGAGATGGTGAATATAGATCTTTATAGATGACTAAGATTTTTTTACTCCATGATTAAGATACTTATAGAGATGGAATATTGAACATAATGCGGCTCCCTTTTCATTTAGAAATTGCAAGTTTAACTCCTAATTCTCGAGGTGATGCGTACATTTTGATTCAACAACCCACGTAAATTTTACTCGCAACCTTGGCAGTTTTTTAAATATGAAATCGTTGCCTTAGAAATAAAGATTTTCCGTAACTACTAATGCATTTAAGTGAGTGTACTTATTTAACTTTAAGCAAAGTCTCAACTTTATGCATTGTGAATGAAAAAATAAAACATTAAAAGAAATTTTCTCTCTTAAAAGAGTTAACTCAGAATGATTGATATCCAATATAATTTCTGGATATTAAAGGCTAAATTACCTAACAAGCATCTTAACTCAAAGTTAAATGGGTAATTACGTAATTATCAAAGAAATAACTTTGAATTTAATATGATTGGGATTTGTTATTAATGTGCACAATTATTAAATTTAGGTTATGAACTAAGGTCTCCATAGGAAACAAGAGGTGTGACAGACAAAGATTGCGGAAGAATGCAAAGAATCACTAATCTTGTTTAGAAGCATACGAATGAAGCTTGAACATCAATGCTTTTTCACCTCGTATACCTAAACAATGAAACAAATCATGGGACACAAACTACACATCCAAAGGATATATTTTGCACCAGATCAAGTTGTGTTTTGTAAATTGTAGTTGGAGCTCCACATAACGGTGATATCAAAGTGTGTAGTACATACAAACCACAGAAAACATGATTAATTAAAAAGGGTTGGGGAGTGCAAATACAGCTCAAACACTTATGAACAACATGATGCAGCCCTAGTTCCTTCAGCAGGTCTATCAACAAGTACCATCCCAGCTGGGTTCTGAGCTGGCTGAGCCCTTGGTAACCTCTTGGCTGTTCACAAAAGCAAATGTGAGTCATACAAACGTAAATACGGTTCAGCAGTTTATATATAGCACAAGAAACACTGTCTAAAAGCAATGCAGGGTATTACTACAATCATATAAGCAGTGCAATTAGAACTATTTGCTTGCTTTAAAAGAAATTCAGAAAATAAAAAGAGCAGGACCTTATTTGGATAAACTTCTCCATGAACACTTATTTAAGAGAAGAAAATAAGAATCAAAAAATGAAATAAGTTTTCTCATGAACTAAAATTAGCTTATGCTTAAACTAATTTGTAAAAACTCTTTGTATTAGCTTCTCCCAAAGCTGGTTTTAACTTGTGCATAAGCTAATTTTAGTTTATGAATGAAGCTTATTTCATTTTATTTCCTTTTTTTCTTATTTTCTTTTCTTATAAGTATTTATAGTGAACTTAATCCAAGCAATGTCATGCGCCACAAATTGAAGTGGACAGTGGATACCACCTGGAACAGAAGAAAAATAGTCCAAGAATGTTGCCATATTATACTAATGACAAAGTGAAGAGAAAGGATACAGGACAAAAAATGTTGTAACGTTATAGATCCAACACATGTTTCAATGAGCTTGATATGTTATCAGTGGGTCCAGATAACCAAGTCACCAGTTACAGATTTTATGAATTTTAAACTTCAGTGAGCAGAGAATATAATTGCAACTTGGCCAGTAAAGTGGGGGTAGAGAGAGTTTCTCGATTCCCTTTAAAGTTTAAAGGCTTCCTTCCTCTTTGGACTGATGTCCCTCTTAACTTTATTCTAAAGAATCAATTAAAAGATGAAGAAAATAAAATACTCATTAAGCAGCCTCAGACATATAATAGGAAGGGGCTCAAACCTATTTCATAGAATATATCATTAACGTTGGATGCAGTTTTGGCAGAGGTCTCCATGAAAAACAAACCATTTTCTTCAGCATATACACGTGCTTCCTGCAATATCAATGAATTAAAATTTAAAACTAATAAACTGGTAGGAGCAAGACATGTCATTATGGAACATTGGCTGTATGAAAAATGAACTACACAAACATAAGCAAGCTACCAATCAAAACAGAAGAATCCAAACATGTTGCAAAGGTAAATTAAACATTATAGTATTTTTTTTGTATTGAAATTTTATGATGGTGGAAAATTGGCAAGATGGTACAACTACCCTGCAAAATAAAACTAAAATCACTATAGATAAACAGTTAAAAAGCACCATCGGTTAATACAATTTGAACTTTTTGCAAAGAGACGTTACATTAAAAATACGTTTGGCAAATTACAGCAAGTTTAAAACCTATAATTTTGTCCCCCACCTTGCTTTAGAAAGATTCACTTTCCTCTAGAACACTTTGAAGATTCAAAAACACTAGAACTGTTAATCAGTTAGCAAAATTTGACAATGGATCTGCATAGAAATAAATTTCTTTGCTAAATTCATGGGTACACATACATTTTCTATTGTTTAGGACTAGAATCCATGACACCTTCCATCATTCTTTTTTCTATAACTTATGCATTCAATAACATGATATGTTAGAGATTATAATTATAATTCTTGATAACTAACATGGAATAAAAAGGAATATTGGAAAACAATAATACTTACTTCAGCTGTCACTTTCCTCTTATCTTCCAAATCAGCTTTGTTACCAGCAAGAGCCATGACCATATTAGGATTCCCTGTAACAAAAAACGAAAAAGAAGTTGAGAGCATAAATCAGGAATCTAGTTATGTTATGCAACTACAACTACCACAAAGTATTACTTGAGGGAAACCAAAAGTAGCCAATGTTTAATTTAATAATTCAGAGAAAACACTTTCAACAAAAGCTCGCCTATATTATCCATTGCTTGATCTAGAATGTGTACATCATTGATAGACGAGTCCTGGTAATATTTATGGAAAAAAATAAATAAATATTTATTTAAATAATTTCAATGTGTCTCTGGCTCACTGGAAATGGGATCTTGAATCTCCCTAACTGTTCAGTGTTCACAATCTTTTCATGCACACATTCTCACACTATATGATGTATAATTCATCCATATCTCTGCCATTCCATTACAAAACACGACTTTATAATTTTATTAAATGATTAATACAAGTCATTCTAACAGTTGAGATCTTAAAAATTACACACACAGAAATGACATTAGGAATATTAAAGATGGTGGCGAAATTAATTTACAAGTAGGTCACATCCAGAAGTTTGCAAACAGTAAATAAACAGTCTGATATCCTTTTGCAATCTATAATTTTATTTGACTTCAGAAAAAGAACCATAAGAAAACTTCAAAACCAATAAGCTAATACCTTGCTTTTGAAGCTCTTGGACCCACTTCTTAGCTCGGGTAAAGGAGTCCTAAGGAAAGATAGAATTAATCATATTAAAGCTTATTAAATAAACAATTACATTAAAAGCATAGATTCAGCCCCAACAAAAAACAAAAGCATGTACCAATCAAATGAAAGAACCCTGCAATGAGATTTGATCTACTCCTCTTTTACAAAAATTATGATGTTTTTGTTAGAGAAATTCATAATACAATGTTGATCCATTATACTCATTTTACAATATTTTAAACCAAGAATGGTTCAATTGCAATGTTCACCATACAAAACTACAACTTACAAATATATACTATGCCAAACTACACAAGGCCTTTGATGACTTTTGTTACATGCAAAAATCATTCATGGTCCTTCATCTTACAACTTAAGCATCCAGGAGAGTTTTTATATACATGAAATAAGAGCCTCCTTGACTAAGTGATCAGGACTTTGATCTTAGCTACTCTCATTCCTCTAATATTAAAAAGATAAATTCAGTACATGATGAATTCATTGCTTACACTAAAAGCCCAAAAGACACTCGTGTGAGGGGTATATTAGATATAAAAACATTCATGAGCTTTTGACTTAAGAGTTGAAGTTTTTGGAAAATTTGGTCATTTCACAAATTCTTTTAAATGAACTTTTTCCTCACATTCATTAGTTGTAAGAAGTGATAGCATGAATTAGAATAAGTGGACCCTGTGCATTCAAGTATTGCTCTGGAATGTCTTGTGCAAAGTTTTCTGTTAAAAGGACCAATCAGTTATCCCCTGATGTGGAGAGCATATATCTTTAAAGTGGTACACTTCTCACAATTCTAATAAATATGTTTGATTTTGGTCATGAATTGGAACTTTCAGGCTGTTAACTAGTCATCTTCACAGACTGATTGATGTTTCCCTATATAACATTTTAAGGTATAATTCACACATTCGTATATTCCACTTGTTAGAATGTTTCCAATGCATTAACTACTTTTCAAGCAAAACAAAGATATGGTGTAACTAGGCAAATCATTAAAGATAGTTTAAGCCGACCCCAATTAGTTTGGGTTAAAGGTGTTGTTGATGTTGATTAACGATAGTTTAATGTCAGTCCAGAAATACATTCACTAGACCTACGAAATGCAGAAAACGAAGCAATTCCTAGTTCCTAATGCACGTAAATCAACAGAACAAATCTAAACCTCAACAACATAAAGTTTACAATTCCCATCATGAGACCAAGCAGCCAGTACAAACAGGATGCAATTTTTTCCATATCCCGTCATAACTAATCATCATTTTACACATTTAGATAAATTACACAAACAAGAAAGAAATAGAAAAATCAAGTTAACATGTCAAAACAGCTTGGCAATGACATAATTATCAATCTCGGATAGTGGCATGTAGCGGCCAACACTATAGTGAGATAGTGGGCAGGATGACTTCTATTTTAAATATTATAGTATTATAATACCAATTAAATAGTTAATACTCCACTCATAAATACCATAAAAAAGACCAAAAAAAAACATGATAAACAATAAGTCACAATTTCAATACATGATCACCATCAATCTAGGAGCACTAAGAACATAGTAATGAAGTCAGAAAATGAAAAATGATGGTGAAGTTAATAGAAAAAGAAAATAAAAAATTAGATAAAAACTAGTGGAATGTGAACTAGGAAGTATAGAGAAAGAAGAATAGAACACACACAGAAAAAAAAAAAAAAAAAAGTCACATAAAGTGTGAAGGAGCAGAGGTCAAAACAAATGTCACTTTTTTGTGGAATATTTTACCCTAAAAAAAAACTCAAACAACAGTGTTTCAGGGGTAAAAATTGGTTTTTAAAGCCGATATAATTGTTGCACCGCTATAGCAAGTGAAAAGCTGTTATTACAGCTGCAATGGCTGCTATTGAAAAATGCTCCGCTATTTGAATCTTATAGCGGCTCAGCTCCACTTCGCTATAGAAAACTGTTGACTATTATGGTCATTTGTACACCAAATATTGTCCATTTAAATAGGTATTGAGAAATATCCAAATGCAAAGATATCATACCGAGCTAGTGATGTCATAGACAATGATAGCAGCAGCAGCACCTCTGTAATACATGGGAGCCAAGCTATGGTACCTCTCTTGTCCCGCTGTGTCCCAAATCTCAAACTTCACTGTCGCGTCATTTACTGCCAGCGTCTGTGAAAAGAACGCTGCCCCTATTGTTGATTCCTGTCACCACAAAAGACAACATAAAGTCATAAATTCAGCAACACAATCTCCACGTTTCCATAAGTTCAAGACTCATCAGGCCAAAACAACAGCTCTCAGAAGTCAAAACCAAAAACCATCAACACACAACTACAAACAGAAGAAAAATACCATATCCCCCACCACACACAACTATTTAGGCATCATTCAATGCTCCATAGTTATAACAACCAACACTCACTAATCACTACCATCATAACCTCCATGATCAAATCAGGTTGTGACCATCCGGAATTCCTCACATTCTCTATAATAGTTTTTTAACAAAAATTCATTTGAAACAACGAAACCCCATTACTGATCGGCCAATTTCAAGCCGAATCAGCATAAATTAGCTAAACTCAACACACACCCATGATGAAAAACGTGAAATTCAGTCATATTTTCATCATACACAACTAACCCAATAAAATTCGAAGAAATCCCCAATCAAAACAGCGAAATCAAATAAAAGGTTAGAAAAACAACCTGAAATTCTAGAAATTGACCTTTGACAAAGCGCAAAACGAGGCTGGATTTCCCAGCACCCATGTCCCCGAGAAGAACCTGATGAAAAGAACAGAGTGAGAACATCATCGTAATCGAAGAAGATTGAGAGAGAAGAAAAAAACAAAGGAAATCGAAAAAGAGATGATAGACCCACCAATTTGGCATTGAGATTGTTGTGTCCGATCGTAGTCATGGGAAGAAAATTGGATCGATCGGAAACGAAGAAAGAAAGAAGAAGAACCCAATACGCGAAAAATTGAAGATTGGAATGATCAAATAAAAAGATATCGAAAGATTGAATATTGGAATGATCAAATCAAAAGATAGAACAAAGACTCTATGAATTATATCGCTTTTCGCTTACGGTGGGTTTCCTTGCTACCGTCTGCGTCCAAACGCGTTCGTTTTATTTGTTTTTGGTGTCGTTTTTGTCTTTTCTTTGCTTCCTTTATTTTATTTTATTTATATTTATTGTGATTATTATTGTGGTTATCGGTGGCTTAAGCGACTTTGACATGCAAATTAGAAAATGTTTTTCCTTACAAGAATGGGTGGACACGCAACAATCCAATTCATATTTATTTAAATAAATTAAATTTTTAAATTTATATTTATATTTTTTAAATAATTTAAATTTATGATCCAATCCATTTAAATAAATATAGATTTGATCATATCTAATTTATATTCACTTAAATATTATAAAAATTATTTTTATAGATTTTAGTTATTAAATGTTGAAAAGTAAAAATTTAATACTTATCCATTTAAGAGTTATTTTCAACTGATCTTGATCAAGATTATTTTCGATCGATCTTGATTAGTGTATTTTTCACCTATCTCAACCAAGGCAATTTTGACATATATCTGTCTAGACATATTTAGACCGACAACAATCATGACTATTTTTTTGTTGACATCAGTTAATGCATTTTCGATCGACATTGGTTAAAAATGTTTTTGGTCAATAGTAGGTAGGGTTACTTTTTGTTTGAGGTCAGCTAGGGTTTCTAGTCAATGTTGGTCGGTGATAATTTTTTTGCTGACATTAACTAGGGATTTTCCGATCAACATCGATAGTGACTAGTTTTTGTCAATTATGATTTTTGTGGCTAACATTGATAAGGTTTTTTCTGACCGATGCCAGTCGTTGATACTTTTTGGCCAATATTCATCATGACAATATTTTTTGTCTACATTAGCTAGTTTTTTTGCTAACACTAGTTTAAACTATATTTTTATTGGCGACTACTAGGATTTGTTGCCCAACATTAAATATGACTATTTCTTTTGGCTGGCATTAGCTAGGAATATTTTTTGTTGACATCAACTAGGATTTTTTCGATCGGCGTCAATTAGGAGAATATTTTTAGCCAATGTCAATGAATGTTGTTTTTTAGCCGATGTCGGCCAAAAAATAGTCTCATCTGACGTCGACCAGAAAAACCTTAATCAACAATGACTGAAAAACCTATCTGACGTCGACAAAAAAATAATCTCGACAGACATCAACAAAAAACCTAGTTAATGTTGACTAAAGAATAGTCTCGACTGATGTCGATCAAAAAGATTTTGGATGCTATCGGCCAAAAAATAGTCTCAATCAATGCTGGCTAAAAACTCTTATCAACATTAATTAAAAAATAGGCTCAACCGATGACAGCTTAAAATCATCATTAGTTGACTTCGATCAAAAATAACTCTAGACGACATCAACCAAAAAATGACTCATAACAAAGTTGGCCAAAAGATCTAGCTGTCATTGTCCAAAAAATTATATTAGATTTAAAAGTCCAAACAAATATCCAATTCATATCCAATTAATTAGAATGAATTTTAAATCCAAAAAATTGGATTTAGATATGAAACTAATTCATTTAAATGAATTTAAAGTGAATTAAATTAAACTGAATATAAATTATTTTATGAATATGAATTTTTTTGCATAAGGCTACTTACAAGTAGGACAAGTCCATCAAAGAAAAAAAGAATGAAACACGTTCCCTCTAAATGGAGCACTCTAAATTTGATCCCTCTTTCCTTTGCTTTCCTTATGCTAGTGAGGTCCATAATCAGTGGTGGAATCACTCCTTGATTAGCAATGGCCAAGGCACTAAAAAAATAAAATTTGTAGTTATTGAGTGACAGAGATTTTTTTAATAATTATATATACATATATAATTAATTAAAATTAAAAATAAAATTTGACATTATTTAAAATTTAACATGAACTAAAAAATTTGTTAGCTCTACCCGCCAGTGTCTATGATGCAACTCTTCTTGTCTCAAGGATTATTAATGAATTCTTTGACTGCACCAGTGTCTCATTTTATAGAGTTGATATCATTCATATTGAAATTCTATTTTTACTTTAGTTATTGATGTAAAAAAAAAAATAGTGCAAGAAGATTATATCATTTCGTTAACAAGAATGACATTAATACAATTAATCAGGCATCTGCTCAAAATCCTGAAGACTATTATAAAATGGAAACGTCCTAGAAAGACAACGAGTGACTTGGTTAATTATCTACATACTAAACTCAAAGATGAGTTATCAACTAAAGAAAGATTATCTTATAATGTCACCAAAATACAGCCAAAATCGGAACTGGGGAAGGAGGATAAATGCATGCCATCATAGACTTGTTTGCAGTCAATTATGGAACACCATTTATGTCTACTTTGATTTTTATATAGGCCTTTTTAAAAAATTATCCTTAAAAGTAACCAACTAGTAAGTTAAGGAAGTACTTTTATTAGAAATTATCATTCACCTTAATAGTTAAATAATGAGGGACTTTTTGAGTGTACCAAAAATATACAATAGAAAATTAATTATAAACAATAAAATAGATAATAATATTAATATAATTAATTATATATGACAAAATAGATATAATATTAACATAATAGTTCTTTTTGCCAATCTTGTTTAAACTTCTTAGTAATATTTAATTTATCCACTAGTTATAACAATAGTTAGTTATTGGATTTCAAAATATCTTTCCGTTATAAAAGAGAGGCACTCTTTGTATATTTTAAATAAACATAAAATAAAAAAGAAAAGGAAGAAAATATACGTTAATGTTGCGTGGCATTAACGTATATTTTACACATATTTACCACTTTATATAACATTATATAGATATATTTGGAAATTCCTATGGTAAAACATTTTTTATAAGCTAATTTGGAGAAGCGGTCGTGTGTTTTGCTATATCTTGTCTTCATTTCTAATCAAGTGGTTAAACAATAACTTCAGCGATGGCAACACATTAACCAAATGAGACTTCATATCTTATCTCTTTATTGCAAAATGATAGTTAACATTAAAATTCTAAAAAAATAATGAAGGGCCAAGCGTCTCATAGTTGCAAAGAAGCTATGTCCTGTGTCAACCACAGCCCCAAGGTAGGTTGGAGGATAAAGCCATATGTAATTATTTAGAAAAACAGATTCTTTCATTTCATGCAAGCAATCCGAAAATAAATTTTAAAATTAATTAAAATCACAAGGAAAGAATACTTCTTTAATTATTTTTGTTAATATAAAATTCAGAATTTAACAAATGTTGTATTTAAGAAATTATAAAGCAAAATACATAAACACCTCAAATTTGGATATATTACATGCACATTCCTTCTCCATTTGATCCCTACATAAATACTCATTATTTTAGAATTTCAGTTACACTATTATTCCTTCTCCATTAACGATATTATTTTTTTTTTTTACCCAGAATAAATATGTGTTAGTCACATAGTCATTTAAGAGAATTTTTATGACAAAAATATTTATGTCTTCTCCACACCAATTGTTTAAATCAAACATTTTAAGGATTTTTCTTATTTTTGTTGGTTTTTGTTTGATTTATGATGGCCAAATCAATTTTTTCATGAGATGTGATCACAATCATTTGTGACATGTAATACAATATTTTTTACTGCAAAAACAAACAAAGATAACCACTATTAGTCTTTCAATAAAATCAATAAGCATGACAACATATTATTAAGGAAAATGGAACTGTTATCTAGAATTTGTAGTGAAATTATTAAAATTTCATCAATTAAGTATTATGTACCCGCTAACTTGTCCAATTACCGTCTATGACAACTTGAATTTCAACTCCACACTAGTGTTCTTTGTTCTCCCGTTTTTCATGTAAATGTACATGAGGAATATTCCTCAAAAATAGTTGAAGCATTTGTTTATTTGGAGGGAGTTTAAATATTAATTCATTTATAATACTTAAAATCATACTAATGAATGACGGAGTTTAAATATTAATTCATTTATAATACTTAAAATCATACTAATGAATGTCAATATCCAACCTACAAAATGAAACATAATTTTGGTTCTTCATTGAAGAGATCTCAATAGGAAGTCCAGTACTTATTTTAGACCATATTAATGTCTGCATACATGAAAATTACTACTTAATAAGGCCAAGTGAAACATGTGTGTAATACAACTTCAACGAAGATGGTGGTCATGGAACCTGAGAGAGAACTCAAACCTTAACAACATATTTTGAGGGTTTCAGAACATGAGGAAGAAGTGAAATGAGGGATTTCAAAGCTATGAAAAATAATTTGGATCTTTGACAAATATACTAATACCATTAATTAACATTCCCAGGGATGTAAAAGAAATGTATTTTAAGAAAGAATATGCTCGTATAATTTGTCCAAACTTGTGAAGATGTTTGTGTAATTTGTTCAAAATTATATTGACAACCTGATTATAAGAGGCTAATTTTTACTATCTTATTTAATCAGTTTTTTCTATTGTTTGTCTTTTATGAGATGTTCCCACACCGTTCCAGTGCTCCCTCTTTACCAAAAGTATTTTGATTTTGTACATTCTAAAAAGGAAATGATAATCATGTTTCCTTTTTGTCCTTTTTTGGCTTAATGCAAAAACACAATAATCAGAAAGAACAAGAGATAGAAAGGACAAACAAACAAACTAGCCTAAGGAAAGAAAGCACATTGTCTGCCAAGATGTTGATTAAGGAAAATGTTGAGAAGCTACCTACAAGTAGGACACACCCACATTACAGAATTGTGGGGAACACAATAGTGATGGTCTTACATGCACTGTGTCTAAGACGGCCCAAGGTACATACTACATACACCTTAATAAGCCAGGCCTAAAAAAAAGGATAAAAAAGCTATTCGACTCCAATGAGGATAAGTGAAAATCGTGTTACTTGGACGATAGTCACCAATTCACCATCCTTAAAGAACAGTTATTTCTTTATTATATCGAAAGGCAAATATTTTGCCATTGCATTATGCAGAATCATTGTCTAAAAGCTACAGAGCACCAACAAATCACATCCTCGAGATCTGAAGAGGTACAAGAGTTTCAAGCATTTCATATCTAACAGAAGCTAGAGATAGCTTTTCTGCGTGGCCTAGTTTCTCTAAAATATAGCTCTCACAATTTTCAGCAGCCATAACCCCAGCAGAGTAAGCTCCATGCACAGACCCCTGATTGTCCAAGCTTACAGCTTCTCCCCCAAAGAATAGATTACCCAAGGGTGCACGAAGCTTGTCATACACATCAGTTGGTTTTCCAACTAAATCATACGAGTAACATCCAAGAGAGTTTGGATCTGTTCCCCATCGAGACACGAGATACTGAACCTGTAAAAGTCCCAACAAAACAAGAAATTAAGCTCCTCAAGTAGGGTGAAGACACGAGAGAGAGCAAACTTTTAATAGATGAGCAATGTATGAGGATAATGTTAGAGGTGGACTTACCGGCTTAGAAGCATTTGGAAACATCTTCTTGAGCTGTTGCATCACAAAATTTGCAGCTGCTTCATCAGATAGTTTCTCAATGTCATAAGCGAACCTTCCAGCTACCATGTAGACAAGAACAGAATGGCCTGTTGCTTTGTGAAGATTGAGAAAATAGCCACAGGTATAAGAGGTCGGAGCAACAGTGCCCAAGAGTTCTACATTAGGCCAAAATACTTTGTCAAATCTTAGGGCAATCTTATTTTCATTGCCCACACCAAGATCTGAAATTGCTGAAATCTTCCAATCAGGAAGTTTTGGTTCAAATTCAATAAGATTCGCTTTTAGGATTCCAATAGGAACAGTTACGATAGCAGCATCAGCAACAAAGTTCCTGCCATCCTCGACCGTCACCATTACCTTGTTGTAACCACTAGATATCTTTTTCACCCTACATCATGAGATTTCACAAAATGAAAAGTGACTAAGTAGTTAAGCCATGTACTAGATCTAGCCGACATACCTGTGGTTCAAGCGTATGTCAATATCTTTTGCAAGATCTTTTATAACTGGATCATATCCTTGCACCATGAGTCCATGACCACCAGACAGGACATGTTCCTATAATCAGGAACCTCAACAATGTAAGCATTAATTTGGGTTATTAAAATAATACTGAGTTGATCTTTCACATATAGAATATAGAATACAGCAATAAAAGTTTAATTGCTCCATGAAAATCCTTCGACTCCTCTTGTCAACTTAAACTAGAGAAATAACTTAATGACGAAAAAAAGAGGCAACAAAAGCCTCCCCCTATGGCTATGCCTGACATGAGTGAAATTTTTTTATCATGAGAAGCTAATTTGTCAAATCAAGATTGTCAAGTAGCTTATCCCTAAAAATACAAATTATTAGTAAGATTAATTAACAATTTTTAATGAGTTTTAAATACAGAGTATATAATAATTGAAATGAAACAATACATTGACCTTTTTATATAAATTATTGGATTTCAGCTGTACTCATCCCAAGATTTCATCATTTATATCAACAATAACCCAAGGAAATGGT
The DNA here is from genome assembly GCA_007407185.1 of Glycine tomentella. Classification (NCBI taxonomy): domain Eukaryota; kingdom Viridiplantae; phylum Streptophyta; class Magnoliopsida; order Fabales; family Fabaceae; genus Glycine; species Glycine tomentella. The sequence continues at coordinate 1,846,887 of PYAF01004439.1, forward strand.
GGCAAACTAAGGTTTATAAATGAAATCATGTATAAAACACGAAAGCATTTGTTGTAGTTTAGAGGCAAAAGAATATCTTATATCCTTTAGCTTAGATTGGCACTTGCCTGATCCCAGGTTTTCAGTGAAATCATATCTGCATCAGCAGCAAACCAAGCTTCCATTCTGCATATAAACCATTGTAGCACTTCATGGGCAAGTCCTTGTTTCCTGCAGAAAACTTTGTCAATTACAGCACTAGTTTGGAACTTAAAGCCTCAATGTTTGCACAATATTCTCTTCTCAATCAAATACCTTAGATCTGGGTGCCTATCTAGAACAATTGAAATAGCTTGGGAAACTGAAATGTCCTCGGTATGCTCATCCCTCACTTTCTCTGTCTGTAGTTATCAGGTTATTAGATTCAAGATTAAGATAATCAGAAACACGTCATAATGTGCAAAGTGAAAAGGTCTTACCTCTTCCAGAATTTTCTTAAAGGTGTCTCCAGCTTCAATGACCATCTGTTGTGGAACTTGCTTACCATCGATGTTAAAAAGCATATAACTGAAAAAACAAAAAATGCAGTTACTATATAAAACACTACTAGTAGAATTACAAAAGACCTAAATATTTTATTGTTTCAAACACAATAGTAAATCATATGTGTAAGCTAATACTTCATTTTCATGAGACAATATTAGGTTTCACAAATTACATAGCCCAGTCCAAATTAGTTATGAGCCGTGAGTTTGGAAGACGCAGCAAAAGAAATAAAAAAATAATACGAGCAGGAGGGCAAAAAGAGATATTGAGGTGTGAGACACTCATTTGTAATTCCTTTTAGGGAGGGAGAAGGAGTGGGGATGAGTCAGTTTTCTGGAGATTTCAGTTAGTAGTGGGTCCAAAGCTTAGCTCTGCAGGTATTGCAGATTTCATCTCTGTAATACATTCATCTTTTTTTCCAATAATAAATTACTTTTCTCCTATTTCTGTTTTCATCTCAAATATTGGTGATTTATACGCACTCCATGTATAGAGAAAAGGTTAAGGCCCACAAAGAGTGACCGTTTTGGTAAACTTGCAACTAATCATGTAGGTTAGTTTAAATACTATTAAAATATATTTCTAAAAATTGCATCATAAGCCATCGAATGCATCAATCTCCATGGAATTGCATAAATGAAGGATTATTACCTTTCCAAATCATGGTCATATAAGACAGAGTTGTCACCACTGGTACGATATAATGAAAGCCCTAGGCTACGTATCAATGGAGCCAATGGATTCTCGTTACAAACTCCATGTAGCCTGAAAAGATAATCAAGAAAGAACTAATAGTATTAAAAAGTCGTCAATAAGTATTATGTATTACAAAACTCTCTTCCAGCATATGAAGAACAGCTAACTCCTTAGAAGAAGAATAGAAAGTTAAAAATAAATATTCAAACAAAAAAGTCAATAAGTGAAAGTGGTAATGACCATATTACATTTCTAACTTCATCCTGAATCTTAAGCCTCCATAGTGAGAGAAGCCACTATGTTTTAAGAACCAAGTGAATCAATCTAAAAACTGCAATTGATAACCATGCACAACTGGAGATGACACTTTAAAAGGTTGAAAGCTTTGGCAAGGATTTGACAAAATGAAAAAATGAAGCAAATAGAAAACAAGATATATAAAATAAAATAAAATAAAAAATAAAACAAAAGTGGCACAGAGTGAGACATCTTTCGGAAACCAGTACTTTATCAAGACATGTAACAATAATATGCGAGTAGAGCTTTATGCTACAAGAAATGATTATTTTAGCATAAAAGTCAGTTAAACAATTTCAAATTCCTTGTGCTCTACCAAAATATCGAGGGCATGTCCATGTTTGAAACAATACCAAACCCAGAAGTATGGTATTAAAACAAAGGACACCACATTAAAGGCAAGCTAGAAAATCGTGCAAAGACAGTGCACAAAATTCTGTTCATTTTTCATCAACAAAATCAGGTCAGAACAAATACAATTTCAGTAGATCACATTGAACTTACCATGAGGCTCCCATGTCAACTGGACAACCAAATGAGAAGTCAGTATGAATGCGACCACCAAGCCTATCTCGTGACTCCAGTACAGTCACCTAATCAAATGATGAAATAAGCAAAAGCAAAAGGTATGAAAAAAATCTTTAAGGTCACCTAATTAATGAAAATAGAAAAAATAAATAAAGGTTAAGTTGATCATAATGATATGACACCTTAAAAGATGCATCATGGAGACTTCGTGCTGCTGCAAGTCCAGATATTCCAGCACCAATCACAATAACAGAAGGGAGAGCTCCTCTGTGTTGGCCCTCAATGCGTGAGGCAATAGTACCTGATTATTGGACACAAAAATCAGAAGGGGAAAAATCCTAATGCATAATAAGAATGAAACAGAAAACAACATCTATCCTATTTTTCAATATACAAGATTACAACCATGAGAATGAACTAAAAAATCACATAAAGCTACATTTCTCTCCTGTTTCTTAATACACAAGATTGCAGCCACAAGAATGAACTAAATGTAGTACAATGATTGCCTTATATATATCTATACGCAGGATCCTGAAATGACCCAAAGGTTGCAAATCTCACAAACAATTCCATTCCATCATATAATAATTTATATTGTAGAAGAAAACACTCCTTAGATATCTTCGTGAGTTACCCCCAACATAGGAATCAGACCATTTTAAAATATGCTTAAACCAATCAAAAGCATTTGTCATGAAAAAACATTAGAAGGACAAAAAGATCCATATAGCATCCTGCTCAATTACTCACAAATGGACTTTATGCAGTAACCATCTACTTTGTAGTTGATTGTGACCTTAATTATTTCATAACCACTTTAGAGACAGCTCTTCCCAGTTCCCGCCAGGATTGCAATCATAGACAAGACAATGATCATAAAAAAAGTCCATTATTCATACATAACAACAAAGATCTTTTTAAACACACAAAAAAACTATCAAATTTCTGAACATCAGCAAAGAAAAATCTATATATAAAAAATACTGCACCTATTCATAAAACTGAAAAGTACAAAACTTATACGCAGTTCCAACTTCCAAGTGTTCTTGACATTGTTCTCCACTCAGAACTGGAGTTTCATCTCGGTAGAATTCTAATTCTGATTAGAGAACAACATCAAAAGCACCCCTGGAACCAGATCTAAATTTTGTCCAATCGAAAAAAAGGCAATATTAAAAAAAAAAACATATAATTGAAGAAGAAACACCCAATAAACAAAAAATGAAGAAAAAAAAAACAAGTACTTAATAAATCCAAAAAAACAAACAATACTACATCTATTCATAAAATTGAAAAGAAAAAAAAAAAAATTATGCCTTATCCGCTAGATGAGATCAGCTACATGGGTCTTACGCATCATTCAGCACAGTTAAAAATCAAAGCTTAAGGAATATAAAATAATAAAACTACAAGGAGGAAAAACAAAACCCGAAGAATTGCAATAAAACTAGTTTGCATGAGATGAAAAAGCGAAGGAGCTGAAAACACTAACCATCGGGGAAATGCGTGCAGAAGAGGTGATTAGGGTCCATGTTCACTTGTTCAGGCGTCGAATCGAAAGCGAGAGAGAGAGAGAGAGAAAGAGAAGGAGTGAATGAAATAGGGACGAACGAATCAAATCAACGAATATCCAATATAGAATCAAATCGGAGAGTTAACGACGTAGAATCTAAAGCTGTATAGGAATGGGGAAATTGGAGACTAACTGGAATGAATTGTAGAAAATTAACAAGAGGATGCCGGCAATGAAGCGGCTTAGGTGAGGAGAGAAACGAAGCTTCTCAAAAAATATCATAATCTTAACACTACTCGTTCAATCAAATTCAAATCGGAGAAGGAGAACCTTCCTTGCATAAGAGAAAAATTCAATGATGATGAGAAAACCCTAATTCCAATTCGAATCACACGCACCCTCTCTCCCTCCCTCTCCTTAGGAACACGAATGAATGGAATTGAATGGAATGGCCAACAATGGGGATGATTGCAGAGTCTCTTCCCAAAACACTCGTATTTATACCCCACGGAACCCTTTTTCCGCTTACCTCAAAAGTCAAAATCAAATCGCTTTTGGCTATTAATTAATTAATGTTTAATTACGATTTATTAGTATATTTTAAGTAAGTGTATCTATTTATAATCCCTTTTCTATTCGTCGAGGAAAAGTGGAATTGCTTCGTCATCAAATGTTAGGTATCTATTCACTTTGGTTTTAAACGTGTGAGATTTGCTATTTTGATCGTTTCAATTATTAAATGATTAGTTCTCTTAGTTATAGACATGGTTAAATGATGGTTATTTTAGTTCCTTAAATTACTATAAGGAAAGTTAAAATATCTGGGATTTGTTGATCTTCTTAAAGATTAAAATGACGTTTTTGTGGTTGTAAAGATTAATTTAATATGATATGCATTTATTTATTATAAATTAGTTGAAATGGTTTAACAAAAATTCATTCTATATTATATATATATATATATATAATTTCAAAGATTAATTATATATATAAATTAAATTTTAATACATTTTTATGTAATTTATCGACTGTTAAAATAATATTATATTAGAATTTAAATTATTCGTTGTAAATTTCAAACATAATTTATATATTTAAAAAATATTTATTTTAAATTTTAATTGCATAAAAATAAGAATTTATCATATAT
>PYAF01004439.1:1864393-1866893 GCA_007407185.1 Glycine tomentella
AGATATACGAAAATCATACTTTCTCTCTACATTCCTGATCTGTTCTCTATTGCCAGAAGCAGATTGTTCTTCAAAGAATTATCCCAACAAGGATTTCGTGAACCCAGGCAAGAATAGGGTCGAAATACTTTGTTCGGAAAGTGTACGAACACGATTCTTTGAAGTTATCCAGGATTATCATACCCAAATTTCTAACAAATATAAATCATGCCTAGTCTCAATATATAACAATAGTTACTACTAAACTATTTTAAGAGAAAAAAAAGATAGTTACTCATGATTTAAGAAATTTTGATTAAGGAGGAACTTTCAGCCTAATGTCCATCTTAAAGATGTTTCCTTCTTTTTTTGGAAATTTTATAGGGCATTCTTTTAGAATATTTGAAGTATAAAAATATTTTTGTATTTATTTATATAGGATCATGAACATGACTTGTCAAAAAAATAAAGAAATATAACTCATAAAATGTAAAAGAAAATTAAAATATGAGAGATAGAGGTGGATTAAGAAGTCAATTCATTATATATCATGTATGGATGAAAAAAAAGGTACGATAAAATTCAAGAGGTTAACGACATATATTTGGTTTACTTTCTAGTTTTTGGTATTATACTGATCTCTAAAATAATTTTATGCTGCCCACTAATTATTTTTCACCTAAAATTTATAAAATTATTTTTAAAACAAGTGTTTTTAGAGTAAAAAATAGAAAAAACAACTAAACATGTTTTCTCATTTTCTTTTGTAATTTTTTATTTATTTGAGGGGCTCCGATACAGAGAAATACAAAACAGGACTTGCTATAGTTTATTCAGATCATATGCTATCATATTTGATGAGCTCCTGCAGTTTCTTATTTGAGGGGCTTCCATGAATTTTTCGTGGCTAAATAAGCAACACACTGATCTTGTAAGGGAGAACCTGAACTTTAATCTCATATAAATACATAATAAGTGAAGGGTGGGGAATTTTTTTTAAGTATAGTTAAGCTATGCATCAGACTCACAAGTATAATTTTATAGTGTTTCGACCTTAAATCCATAGATATTATTATAATTTCCGTATTTGAGATATTATTTGTTTAGATATTTGGTTGATGGTAATAATTTTGTTCTTAATAAAGATGTCTCAATGGATTGAGAGAAAAGAAATATATATATATAAATAATCCATCATCTCATCTCCTAAACTGATATGAGATTTTATGACTACTGTAACAATATATACGCTAGTAAGTAGTAACTAAAAAAAATTAGTGACCATGTTCATGAGATCTTCAAGAGATCGAAGACACCCAAACACCTCGAAGAATATCATTTTTTTTTTCATATTCTAATTATGGTAGATCTATGGTAGAATTTGGAATTTTTATCTCCAAAGTCAAGCTTAATTACTTACATTGAGTAGATTTTTTATACCAAAACAATTAATTATTCCTTGAGGAGCGCATCATTGTGTGGTTCCCAAAGAAAAATCTTTAGTTCTTCCAAGAAAAGTGATAGAGTACCAATTAGTATGGGTAGCTGTACCTTTTTCAGAATGGGTGACATACCTAAATTGCGGAAGAAAATTAATTAATGAATGTCGTGGTTGAACATCTCACAGTGATCCAAGGCATGATCGATGTACGTAGAACAAGTGAGAATTAAGCATTCATGCTATTCCACTATGTCTCTAGCTGGGGATTGATTTTCGTCCACATGACCAATACGTAGCCATCCACACAATAGATCGCGAGTCTATATGATAACGAAATGACAAATGAAGACATTAATGTTTAGGGGTTGAGGTGTGAGCATGGTGGACACACACATATGTTTGTATTATACAATCACGAAATAATTGAGAAAAATAAAAAAAAGAAAGGGAAGAAAAAATAATATAGTATGTATTATGATTCATCCAATGTAGACTATATTTAACTTTTCTTTATATTCTTCTATTCAATATAGTAAGAAAACTAACACTTTAATTTGAAAGTGATGAGACATACCAGTTATGATGCACTCATATTAAAAAAAAATATATAAACTTAGAAACCTTAAGTATAATAACTATTCATGACTTAAGTCCAAACTACAAATAATAAACATAATGTCTAAGTCTATAAGTAATAAACCCTTGCATTCACATCGGGACGGCTCCCCCGAACACCTGTCCGTTCACCAAAGAGCGGGACCCCTTCTACAAACGACTTATTTTCTGAAAATAAAATATAAATCATACCCAATATTTAACGCAGCAAAAACAATACATTATATATATATATATATATATATTAATTGTGCGTGTTAAGTGGACTAATTAATTAAGATTAATTTGTCACTTCAATATAAATACCACATGACCCAAAACAAATTTTTATAGTTTAATAAAGTATTCCATGATTCATAGTTAAAACTTTAGGACTGTCTTGAATTATTATTTTAATTTCTTCCCAAAATACTATGGAGAGAAGGCATGTATGGAACGTTCACCTCAATTTTGGAACTCTTAATT
>PYAF01004439.1:1869393-1884716 GCA_007407185.1 Glycine tomentella
CTCCTTCGTTGAGGTCTCGCCTGTTGACCAGCCAGCGTTTGTTTTATATTGTCTTCTGCATATTCAACACGAGATTCATTCTTTTGACCCCTTTAAAATGTTTTCATGAATCACGATGTTTTTATTCTTTTTAATGATTTATTAATTGTTTTTTCTTCTCAATCTCTATATATATGTGTCCTTATGTGCGTGATAACATCAGATTCATCATTTGATTTGTTGTTCAAAGTTCAAACAATATTATGAAGAACGAGTTTTCCTCACCAGTTTAGCTATATTTTCCAAAAGAAAATCGGAGATGCCTATCGTGTGTATTTATGGGCTGTATAACCTCACGATAAGAATTTGAAAATAAAAAATACATTTATCATTTTCTCTATTTTTTTATTTTTTTATCATTTTAAAATTCTAAGATAGCATTAATTAATAGTTTGGGAATTATATATATATATATATATTTCTTTTAAATTTCATTTTTCTACCGTACAATTATTACATGAATTATTCACCAAAAAAAATATTATTACATTAATTCGTCTGTATGTAATTCTGCATCCTGCGCTCTCTCCTAAAGGTTGCGTCCCCGGCCCATTCACTGCTTCCTTCATCGTTGGTTATTGTTAACCAGTATCTTTTTCTATATTTTTTAATGTTCAAGACTATTATATATATATATATATATATATATATATAGATTAAAAAGTATTTAATAAAATTAAAAACTATTATACTTGAATTAAAATGTCCTTATTTAATATCTTAATCTTTGATACTTGAACTACTAATAGTGAGAATTAAATAAGAGTATATTTAAGAAAAATGTATTAATCAGATTTTAAAATTCTAAAATATGAAATATTTTGAGAAAAAATAGAAAACTAAAACATCAGAAGATATGAAAATAAAGAGGTACAAGTAAATTGAATAATCGACTATCATCATCAACAATTATTTGAAATTGGAACTTAGATCAAATTAGGAATTTTTTATTATTTTAGAATTCAAGTATTTTCGACTGAAAATTTTAAAAAAATTAGTGCATGTGTAAGATTCGTTTAAGAAATGGATCCCTTTTACATGTATAAATTTTATCATATAGACAAACTTAAGAATAAACTCCTAAAGTTACATACCGCTTTCTTCTTAAAAGACTAAATTATCCTATACTTTTATCTTTTTTCTAAAACTAATCATGTCATTAATATTTTCTCTTTTTTTTATGAACTCTTCTTTCTCTTATAATTAACTATTTAGGAACGTTTTAGTTTAAAAATAATTGATGTAAGAGACAATATATACTGAGTCTTATAAAAATATTTTTTTTTAATTTGAATCTTATAAATAGGAATAAAGAGAATATTTCCTTTTAACAAATTTTAGAGTATTTAAGAGGCAAGAATTATTTAATCATGCTACATCAACTTGATTCACATTAGGACGTTTAATTGATAACAAATGAAAATGACTACTCCATTTGTTTTTTTACCAAGAAAGACAGTCTGATCAATTAGTTACTGGAGAATGATAATTAGTGTCATAAGAACACTTTTTAAAAAACTTAAAAGTAAAAATATTTTTATTAAAAGATTAAAAATTATGTTGTCAATCATTTTTTTATTCTTTTCTATGATTTTTCACTAAATATTTTTCTTTTAATTTTTTAACCAATACTCTAAAAATACTAATTTGCAATGCCATTAGATATTGGTGGCATAATACTAGCACAAGTACATTTCCATTTATTATCTGTTTTATAAGAAATCTACTTCAACTTGTCCCTTAAGTGGTATCATGTGAAGAAAAAAACAGAAAACAAAAGCACTGTTACATTTCTCCTATTTATTGTGCTCCGTTGTCCTCAAACTGTCGTAAAGAGGTAGTAACGGGTTGATGAATCCAAAAGAGAGAGAGGTAAAACCGTAAAAGACTTATCAATAGCCTTGGGAATATGTGGCCTGCCATAATGGCATTGAATGCAGTTTCAGTGTCACCATACCTGCCTCTCTCCCACTCTTTTCTTTAATGCCCCACATGCCAACCCTAAAAACATTAGTAATGGTTGGTATGGTGTATGGATATTGGATCAACCTCTTCCCTTGTTGATTAAAGGTTAAAAACTAACTAGTGCTAGCTATATAGCTACTCCATACTCTCATAAAAAACCTAGAAAAGAAATTACTACCATAGAAAGAAAGAGGTTATTGAGTATTGACAACACACAAAAACTACAAAGTTAAAGGGGTGATGGAGAAAGGAAGTGTGGTTGAAGCTGCAGCAGCAAGATCTCCCATGCGGATGAAGATGGGGGATGAATTAGAAGGCAACACCAGTGCCCTACGCACTGCTGAGACGTTTCTGCGTTTAGTTCCTGTTGGTCTATGTGTTTCAGCGCTTGTTCTCATGCTTAAGAACTCTCAGCAGAATGAATATGGATCTGTTGATTACAGCGACCTTGGAGCTTTCAGGTATGTTCATGTGTGTATATACCAAGTAGAGAAATTTTTAGAAACTTTTTAACACAGGGAGAAACGATAATAAAGTTGACTCAGTGGTTAGGAAATGGTGAAAAAAGAAGGCAAGAGGGGAGAGGTAGTTGGTTTAAATCCCACCAATACATTTCTATTAAAAACTAACAATTGTCTTAAAAAAAAACATAATAAGAGAAGAGAGAAGAGAAAAATATAAGATAAAATAAGTAATGTGATAAAGAAAAAATAGTTGTAAAAATTAAAATGTTGTAGAAATTTTAAGTAGAAATAAAATTAGTCTATTAGAGACACTGAAACATTTTTCGTCTCTAATATTCTCTGCCAATATTGCTGTCACTAAATGTTGCATCCATGAAGTATATTAATTAGACACTGAATCATTTTTGGTCTCTATGCTACACCTGCCTCTTTTCATCACTAATTAATGTTATTACATCATAATCATGGAATATGGAGTATTAGTTTTCTTTATTTACAACTCAGAATATCATACATATGCTATTGTTAATGTTGTAAACTTATAATGCTGATAAAAATAAATAGATATTAGAAACACTCATGCATGTATAATTGGTTTTTGAGCTGGGATTGTGTAAGATGAATCTTAGCTTGGTTGAACTTTATGCTAAAATATCGAAACTTCTAAAATGAAATAACATAAAAGCCGTAGGTTTATTTTGGATTATGGGTTTTGGATGTTGCAGGTATTTGGTGCATGCCAATGGCATTTGTGCAGGCTACTCTCTATTTTCAGCGGTGATTGCTGCTATGCCACGCCCTTCCACTATGCCTCGTGCTTGGACTTTCTTTTTGCTTGATCAGGTCATCTCACTAATTCTTAATTAAGTTGTTCATAGCCAGTTAATTATTGCAATTTCCTCGCAGCACTAATTTTATATGGTTAAATTAATTAAAACCCAGAAGTGTTAAAGAAAAGCTATGGTCATGTATAATGTATTGATACTCTTTTATCAATATGCATGCACTCAATGTTTCATTCATATGTGAGCCGTGCTAATTGTTTAATTTTGCTGGTTTATTTTTAGTATTTTTGTTTTATATTTTTTCAGTTTTGTATTTGTTACATTATTGAAATAGTTTTATTAATTTATTAAGTGTTTGTTATTGTAATAAATTCACCTAATTAATAGTGTGATTGAAAGATGATATATAAAGGACAAGACTTAAATTTATGTGTTTTTGTGTGTTTTGTACTACTCCCTTACTTTCGGAATATAAACGTTTTGGAGAGAAAAAATTTGTTTCAAAATATATATCATTTTATAAAATTAATGTTATATTAAATATTTTTAAGATATTCTTAATAAATATTTAGTGAGAATAATGCATGAGAAAAATAAATAAATTATTAATTAAAGAGATAAATAATATATTAGGAAGTTATTTAATATTTTCTTTGAAATTCAATAAATTAATTATATTTTTTAATATTTATACAAAAACCTTAAATGTTATATATTCTGAAAGAAAGGAAGTATTTTTTTAACTAAAACTAAATTTTACCTAATTAATTATAGCCGACATTTAATAAACAGAATATTAAAGTGCAACTCTAATTTTAATTGGAGATTAATATTAATATATCTAAGTTTTATAACCTTTACATTTTACTCTCATTATATTGTTTTATCATCTTATAACTTTCTCTTTCAACCTTAATATTTTTATATTTGTTTTTACCTCTATTTTTTTTTTATCACACCACCTGTTATGTTTATTTTTATTTTTTTGTTTCTCTTTTTATCTAAAAGTATATACATCCACTGCGATGTGGAAACATCATTTTAATTGTTTGTTTTTTGATAGCCTAACAGAGTAACAGTTAGCTAGCTAACTTTGAACCGGCAAAAAAATTAAAATATTACAGTTTTAATACAAAATTACTAATATAGTAGTTTGAAAAGTATTTACGAACTTATAGTAATTAGTCGTGTCTCAACAGGACGCAACTGAACACGTCTCTATTAGGCGTGACTGGAGCTTAGTCACACTCCAGCCAAGCGCAACTCAGCAGGTGGTGACACGTGTCATTTTGCTGCGCGATGTATATAAAATTCGGAAGGTTATAACTTTTGACTGGAATGTCCGATTGAGGCGAAACCGGTGGTCATGTACTTGAAATTGAGAGGAGTAATTAGACTAATAAAAAATAACATGCAATTCACTAATTAAATAAATAAAAAATTAGAAAACAAGAAATTTTTGGAGGTTCGAAGATTAAATCGTAATTTTGAGGTACTTAGAGGCATCTTTTGGAAAAAAATCCAGGGCTTCTCCTCTCAATTTCGAGCGTGTGACCACCGGTTTCGCCTCAATCGGACATTCCAGTCAAAAATTATGACCTTCCGAAGTTTATATACATCGCGTCGCAAAATGACACGTGTCTCAAAATGACATGTGTCATTACCTGTTGAGTCGCGTCTGGCTGGGGCGCGACTAAGCTCCAGTCACGCCTGGTGGGGGCATGTTCGATTGCGTCCTGTTGGGGCGCGACCGATTACTATAGGTTCGTAAATACTTTTCAAACTGTATTATATTAGTAATTTTGTATTAAAACAGCAATATTTTAATTTTTTTTGCCAACTTGAACCTATTGTAGTTATAACCTTTTCATACATGTTTTGTGTAAATTAGTAGTTGAAATTGATTTCAATACATATTTTGCTTATATTAACAGTTCAAAAACGATTATATCTAACTGGAAAACCAATGGAACATAGTTAATTTAGTAAAGGAGTTTGGATGATGGTTATGGTCCTTCACACACTTTGCAAATCATAGCTAACTTACTAAACATATTATTATTGCTCCAAAAAAATGATAGTGAAATACAATCACATGGAACTTGCCTCTGCCACACGACAATAGCAAAAGATGTGATAGTGGTCCAAGTGGCTTCATCAATTAATGGTGTTGTGAGGATTAGCGTGATGCCCTGTGTGCTATTATGTGTCACTTTCAAAATTTGCAAATATTTTTAGCATTGTACTAATTATGTGTTTGGTTTGGTGATAGAAAATTATGGTGAATACATACAAAATTATGGTAAAATCACTATAAAAACAACTATTTGTTACTTCAAGAAATCAATCTCACCTTGTTACCAAACATGCATTAATTTAGGTGGCACTAAATTTAGTGGTATTTGGAGGTGACAAAATGAAAATTCAGCCAGTTTGTTGCGGAATATGGATCACAGCAGTTTGGGTAAAAAAAATTCAAACGCATTTTAGACTTTAAAATGACAGGTAAACGGTTCACATTTTTCTTGGGAGCTCTCGACAATTTTTGCGACATAAGACAAGATCAAGGCATGATCAGTTTAAGTTAAAAATAACATTGGAGATATAAGATTGACTTTGTAATAAATGTAATGGGGGAGAGACAATAAGTTTGATCAAATACTTTTACAAAAAGAAATAACAATTAACAGTTAATATTTGTCGATCCAAAGATGAAAAGACCATTTAAATATTTGAGCTCAAAATTTCAAATCCTACATTTTATCACCAGAGTTTGAGTTGATACTCATGATTCGTGATTTTTTTAAGAAAATATAATTTTAAAAAGTTTTCACGTTATTTTTGAGTAATCGAATTCAAGAGACGCCATCGACAACTTACCTTTTATTTTTTGTCTTTTAGTGGGAATCACCATCCTGTATGTAACAACCTTTGTAAATTGTAGCAATGTGTAAGTAGCAAAGGAGACGTCATCCTGCATGGAGTCTCCTGTACTATCTCGAAGTCAACGAATAATGGAGGAAATTTCATCTAAGATGACGTCTCCTTCACTATTTCAACACGTGTCATGATTTACGCAAGTTGTTTTATTTAGGATGACACTACTCGCAAAAAGACAAAGATAAAAGGAAAGTTGTCAATGAGGATGGTGTATCATTTGAAGTGGCAAAAACAATCCATGCACCTTAAATAGTTTTCATACTACTTAGTTTTGTAAATACTTATTTTTTAATTATCCTTTTTGTAAAAAAGTTCCTCCTTTTATCACCTTTCTTTTTTTGAATCTTATTTTTTTTCCTTTTTTTTTATTTTTTTTTCAATTTACTCATATCTATTATTAGGTTATTTATGACCGATCTTTATTAATTTGGATTAAAGGTGTTGTTGATTTTCTGAAAAAAATTGTCCAATATATTTGCGTTGGTAGGTGCTGACATACATAATTCTAGCGGCTGGAGCAGTGTCAACGGAGGTGCTGTACCTGGCTGAGAATGGAGACGCTGCAACAACGTGGAGCTCAGCTTGTGGCTCTTTTGGTCGATTTTGCCATAAGGTCACAGCATCAGTAGCTATCACATTTGTGGCAGTGTTTTGCTATGTCTTGCTTTCCCTCATTTCTTCCTACAAGCTCTTCACCAAGTATGATGCACCAGCAAGCAGGCCCACAGCAGCCATTGAGGTTGTTGCTTTCCCTGGCCAGCCAGCTAGCTAGCTAGCTGACTCAAATATATAAATAAAAACTTCATGCTTCATATGTATGTGTTTGCTACAATTAATATATTAATGTAATAACATACTGTTGTGGACGTTAATTAGGACTTAGGACAGACATGCATTGCTATTGATTATGAGTTTATAATTTATTAGTTATAATAACTCCTGACCTCCTTCTTCTTTGTATTATAACACTGGTGTTCATGCTGGATCAATTCATGGATGGCTTTAGCTTTTTCTACTAGTGCTTGATACCTTATCTAAACTTTGCCAGCACCTTCCTTTTTCATTTTATTAGAGACAGGAAATTAGTTGTTAAGGTTGGCTATATAATAGCCCCTTTATTCTCATTATAAATTCGACTTCTACCTCTCTAATATATTTTTAGTGTTGTTTGTACGAGTGATTCTGAGTTTTTCTCCTATTCCCTTAATTAAGGTTTTGGGTTCGAATCTTATAGATAAAAAAAAATGTGATTGAGAGAGAGATGCTACTAAAATGATCAAAGTTAATGGATATCCTGATATCAATGTTATGGTGACAAAAAATACACCTTTACTTTGAGTATCATGTTTTTCCCTCTTTCCTTCTTTGGAATCATGTTTTCTAACATATTATCAGAGCAATACCATCTACCTTGAAATTTTTTTATGCTACTTTCATTTGTTGTTTTTCTTTTTTCATTTTCCCAAGAAAAATTATACAGATCCTCGATCTCTCCTTTTTGATATCGAATTCAATTTTTCTCCCATTTTTCCTTTGTCGCAACAGCATGTGGAATTTCTGGATCGATGCTTCCAATCACACTCTTCCATTGATTTTCGTTTTTCTTTCTTCATCGTTAAATTGAAGGCTCAATATGATACAGTTTTTTCAAAGTTCTTGGTGCTTCATTTACATTCTGATTCAATGCAGTAGATACATTGATGCTTGAAAGGTGTTTGATGAAATGTGCATGGGATTTGGTTTTGTGTGATGAAAAATCCAATTCGGCGTGATGTTGGGAGTTTCCATTGTTTCAATGTTTCTTGTCGTACACTTGGTCTTAGTTTGTTACTTTCATTCTTGGTGGATGAAGATTTTGTTCAGAGGTTCTACATCGTTCGATGGTTCTCTTGTTGGTAGTTATTTCTCATGCACACCAATTGTTCAATGATTTTCTCCTTTGATTATTTCATTGTGATCCAGCCTCTTTTGGCTTGATTGTTCTACTACGGTGGTTAAGCATTCTAATTAGATCGTAACTTCTACCAAGTGTTTAAACCTTGAGTTATGACTTTCGCTTGAGTTGTGACTTTCGCTGGTGGTTAAGCTTTGTCGTTTGATGGTTGCTCCTAATACTGTGATTCTTGATTTTGTTGGAGTGACTGCTGTATGTGGGACGCTGGAAGAAGTTCCAAGGGATCCATGAGTAGGTTGAAGAGTTCTAAGAGTTATGCACCTCGGCGGCTGCCATTTTCTTATTTTATTTAGACAATATAATTTTTTTTTATTAATTTCATTATTGTTCTGATAAAGAATAATCAATTTTCAAATCAAAAGTTTACTGGATAAGATAAGATAATATATGTCTTACTCATAGATAATAATATAAGTCAAGAGAAAGAACTCAAATCTTAAGTTGTGGTTATGCTTTGATAAAAAAAAAAAAAAAAAGTAAGCAAATTTATGAATAAGATAAGTGTAAGATATAAATTGAATTTTCTCGTATGAGTAGGCATGTCGGCGGAATCCGATCCCGTGAGGATCGAATTGAACCCGCTCCGATTTTGACGGGAAAATCCTCATTGACCGGGTTTGGGTTTTCCCCGATAACCAATAACGAGGGCGGGGGCAGGTATGGAAAATGGATACCTGCCCCAAAACTAAAAACCCATTTAGAACTTATAAACCTAAAACTAAAAGTGCCACATTGCCGCTTCCGTTTCGTGAGTCCTCACTCTTCACTTCAATCTCGCGAGTCTTATCCAGTTCTTCCTTCCGTCGTTGTCGCTACTGCTTCCGGAGCCGCTGCCTTCTTCGCTGTGGTTGGTGACCATTGTCTGCTTTCTCTCAAGACACTTCTCTCTCAGTCTCTCTTGAAGTATTTTCCTTTTTCTTTCGTTTTCTCTCAATGCATCATTGCTAGCTGAACACACCACCAGGATCCCCTTTTGTTTTGCATGAACCACCTCTTGCTGTTTCTTTTGCTGTAGGAAACAATCAAAACATTCATTGCATCTTTATTTTGTTTCAACTTAACACCATTATGCCTGTGACTCTAAACTTAAAGGGACAAATTTCTAGTAAAGCTCCCTAGAGAAAGTATAACAGTCTCTCTCTCTCTCTCTCTCTCCTTAGCCTTCTCTGTCTTTCTTTTTTTTTTTTTTCCTTTTCTCTGCTTTTGCCATTGATGAACTAGAGAAGCTTCTTAAACACTCAACCGTTGACCAAAACCTTTCACACCCAACATGAAAGTTGAAAGGAACTACTCAATGAGCTAGATTCCATCATCACTTTTCTCTGAAAACCATCAAACAAAGAGATCTAGTTCTCTAGGAAAATTCACAAAGTTTGATTCTGAGGAGAAAAGAAGGCGTTTTAAGGACGTTCAAGCTTGGAAAAGTTGTTCTCTAGCCTTTCCTGTCGATTTAGAGGTAAGAAACTCAAGTTTTACCGTTTGATTTGTGAAATTGTTCTTGGGATGAATAGTGATCACTTTGTGATAGGACTGAAATTAGGCTTGGGTTCTTTAGAAAAGTATGCTCAGGAGGTTGTTCTGATGAATATTAAACTTTGAAACATGATTTTTGATGAAGTTTGATTTTGACTATGAGTTTGGTATGGGTAGGAAAAATGTTGAGTAAATGGAAGATATTATGATAGTTATGAGCCTAAGTGCCTTTACAAAGGTTGTTCAGAAGGCCAAATAAACGGTGAAAATGTGTTGATATATTTGTTTTAGTCATGTTGGGAAATTCTTGATATATGACCTAGTAGATCATTGAATTGAGCTTATGCAGAGTCTGGGGGACTCTAAGATCTTAGTTAGACCAAGATAGATCCCATTGAGGGTCTGTGAATCGCCTATAAGGTGGTTAGCTCCGATAACCCTAAGATAGAGAACATAGAGGTTTTAATGGAAGGGAATGAAGGTTCCTTTCATTCTAACGGCTAAGGACTGTTATTGATTGATTGTTTTATGCCTTGTGTAGGGCGTGATAGTGATCTTGCTGGTGGTTGTGACCACGAAGCCGGGAGAGCTGGTATAGCGCTGAGAGCATGTAAGCTCTTTGTTCTTGGGAGTGTTTTCCACTGTTGTGTTCCATCATACTCCGAGAGAGTTATGATTATTGTATATCTTGATGCATGTATATTGAAATTGTGTGTTACTGTTTGTGGAAACATGTATATGATGAGTTGAACACTGTGATAGTGTTATTATGTGCTTGATTAGATTCTCTGGCCAGTAGAATTGAATTTAATAGTCTATATATGTAAGTCCTGATGTGGGATGTGCCCACATAGCTGGATGAAGCCTCCTCAGGCAAAGAAAGAAAGTCCTGATGTGGGATGTACCCATATGAATGGATGAAGCCTCCTCAGGCATGTTTAGTAGGTCCTGATGTGGGATGTACCCATATGAATGGATGAAGCCTCCTCAGGCATTGATATATGTGTATGTATGTTATGTACATGTGATATGACTTGATAGCTGTGACGGCTAGTTTGGTAATGCCAATTTTGATATTATGTGCATGGAAGTGAACCAGGGGGAGGAAAGACCTTCAAGGACCCTGAGTTTACTGAGATTGTAATCTCACCCCTGTTGGGGATTATGTTTTACAAGTGATGCTCAGGGAGCGACTGATAGATCCCAGGGCAAGAGGCCCGAGTAGAGGGATATGGATTCTGAGAGAACCTTAGGCATATAGTGAAGAGCATGTTGGTTCTATATTATGATATTTTGATTTTATGCCTGTATTTTGGTAATGATGAAGGATATGTACAGTTTTGAGACATATACTTTGTATATTATGAGAATTCACCATATATGATGTACAGTGATGTTGGTAATGACGTTTGATGATGTCATTTTTGTTTACTGCTTCCATTTTTAATTATCTATGATAATTGCTGTGCTATTCTGATTAAGTAATATGTTAATACACCGGATGCATACGGGGTGTTACAGAAAGTGTGTGTTTGTGTCTAGATGGTGATGACAGAAGCCAGAAAAGTAAGTTGGGAAATTCCCTTTAATGTTTTTAGGCAAATGTGGGGAATTTGGTCAGGAAACACACACATCACAAATTAACTTATTTAGTAATTATGATTTTGACATTACAAAATAAATTACTATTATGGTTTTTATTATGTTATTGTAGTTATTTATATTGGGAATTTGGTTCTGTTTCTGTTCAATACCCTAGCTAATTAAATAAAGGGTGGGGCTTCCAATTGTTAATAGTAAGAGATGTTGGAACTAGAGTCAATATCAGCCCTCTGCCGTAATAAGTGCTTCTCTTAATTAGTTTATTGTCCCATATCTTCACTTTGTAGCCTTAGGGAAGATATAATACAACAAGCAAATTCTTTTGGGGAAAAAGATTATACTTGCTCTGATTTTATGAGCTAAACCCATATCATGTCTATTATCTTGATTTTAAAGTCATTCTCAAATTGTTTAATACAAACTACTATCTTCCCAATATTGTTTTTATACATTCATTTTCTTGTATTTAACATATTAGTGGCTAAATGCATTTATGCAATTAGAACATAGCATATCTTAATTCTCTACTATTGCTAGTGGTGGGCATGTAAATCACTAAAAAAAGTAGCTATCCTGGGTGTCATTGCTATGCAAACATTATGCTATTTGATGAAGAACTTGTGTAAGAAACAGAGTCTGGGTCTAAAATTTCTGATTTATTTACGAGATTTCCATTAATGAACTTTAGTAATCATGGACCTGCCTCCATAAAAGAAAAATGTTTTCAAAATAAAAATTGACACATGTTAAAAGCTGTTTGTATTTTACATTTTTTAAAATAACCTATTCTGCTTCCTTGATTATAAAAACTGAGAACAAAATATTTACTTTCGACTTTTGAGAGTCTAAAACTGTTTTGAAAAATGGTAATTAAATGGGCCCTATATTTTTCTTGTATTTGTACATTCAATTGGTTTTTTGATATTAAAAAAGTAGCCAAACAAGTGCTATATTTTTTTCCACATATAAAAATGATTTTAGTAAAGCTCAATAAGATCATTTGATCTATTTAGCCAACCCCATCTAATCAAATAAGGCTTGTTTATTGTTATTAAGCTCTTATATAGAGTTTGCGAATTTTAAATCTTTTAATAGTTTCTAGATTTTATTTTTCTAATTTTTTTAAATTTTAATCAATTATCGGAGATGAGATGGGAAAACCCGACCTCCAATGAGAACGGAGATGTGTATGTATTTTTAATTCCAACGAGGATCGAGGATTAATTTTAAAGTCGGAGGCGGGATGAGAATTGTAATACCTACTTCTATCGTGATCCATTGTCATGCTTATGTATAAATGATGTTATTGTGTATAAAAAAGGACCTAAAATGCGGACCCGTCGAGTTAAATTTGATCTTCCGTTAACCTCAACCCATTAGTTCCTCAACCCATTAGGTGACCAATCTATTTAGTGGATTGAACCAATTAGGTGAAAATTAAATTTACACAAATTCACACTTTGGGATACCTAATATGTAATTAACAAATGCAACAATAATATATATAAAATGATTTTCATTTGTGAGCTAAATAAGTCAAATGACTTTGATGCTACTGGTGCATGAAAAGGGTAAGCGTAAAAATGTACTTCCTCTATTTCTCAATATAAGATATTTTTTAACTAATTACACCCTATTAACTAATCAGTAGCATTAAATTTGTTATAAATTGTATTAATTTTTTAAAATTATTTTTAAAATTATCGGGATTTACCATTTATCTTTTTTTTACTTAATTACTTTCAATATACTTAATTAGTGTATGCTAACCTTTTTCTTCAATAATTATAAGATAGAAAATGTATTTATCTTTTTAATTCAAAGCATTTATTATAAAATAATTCGGGATATTTTGATCTAAAAATAAGTAATGCAAAAAATATCTTAAGAAGAATTTTATAAAAATGACAAATAAATATGAAAAAAAATCTTATATTTAAAGAAAAAGGTAATGCAATTAAGCCTTTCACTTATTATTTAAAGCTCACTTATTTTTTAATAAAAAACCTCGTTTATTCAATACTACTCGGTTACTCCTAGGTTCGCAAAATGAAATTAAAAGAGATATTAAATTTATATAAGAAAATATTCTATGAAATAAATGAAATTAAAAGATATGTTATATTTATACGATAATATTGTATGTAATACAAAAACATAGTGTCTCTCTAGATGATAATTTTTTTTCTTCATCTCTGATTATAAGATATTGTTGATTAATTCATGCTTATTAAAAAATTAGTTAATTTAGTTATTAAAATTTAATTTAATTGTAATTCTATTTTTTGTTCAAAATTATCCTTAATTAATTAATGCAGAGAGATGGAGAGAGAATATTTTTTTTACTGAATGAATGAAGAGAGAATAGTAGTGTGATATGAATAATAACTATATAATTTAAATGTTATTTTAGGAAAATTGTAATTTTTTTAATTAGTAATACTATACATATTTTCTACACTTTAATTATTTTATAAAAATAATAAATGAAAAATATATTTAATATCTAAAAGAGTAATTATATTGACACATTATGAGATTTCGTCAAATTTCTCCCACACCAGTTCTTTTGTTTTATCCCTGTATTAACCCCTCAATTTTTTTCAAAAAATTACATTTACACCCTTGTACATCATACTCCACATAAAGAAAGTTTAACTAATGTTAAAAAAGTATAAAGTTGTGTGTAATTCCAAGTATTGTTAGAATAATTCACTCTATTTACCATTTGAAAATATTTCTTATTTTATTTTAATAAATAAAAATATTAAATACATTAGAAAAAGTTCATAATTTATTTATGAGTTTAATTTAGATCAAATACTACATCTGGGCTAAAAATAAGGAAAAAATGATTTACGCTTATTAAGGGTTAACATCATTCATTTTTTATAATTTCATTTAAAAATTAATTCATTTCCTAAATTACTCTTTATCTTTAATTGCACAAGACAAAAAAAAGTTTTTGAAAATATAACTAATTAAAATGAAAGGTATTTTAAGATGATATCATTAAATAAAGGAAGTTAAATAAAACTCTTTTATATTTTAGTTATTCACACATGAACTTTTGTTTATTTTTTACTTGTATTTCTAGTCTGAAGGGAGTATTTTTTAGTTTGTAATTTTTTATACTATTAATCAAAACTACTTAAAATATTGTTTTATACATATAAATTTAGGAGGAAAAAATGATTTTTCAATGTTTTTTGGTAACTTATTGGTCTTTTTCTTGATTATATTTTTTTATCTACAAAATTTAAATCTGAAATATTATTTTAAAAAGATCAATTCGAATTTTACTTGAATCATAAACTAGTTGATAGATGATGTTCCAATTCAAAATAGGAAAAAAAATTCTAAACTCAAAACAGTTATCATAAGCACCTTTTTCGTTGAAGACAGAATGACTATAGAAGGAAAAGTACTCAAAAAAAGACATTACGTTTTATTCTTTTCTATTGTTTGGTGAGGTTAGAAGTATTGGAGTAACGAATAATTTACATGATCCCATAATAAAAGGTGTCTCTTTTCAAAATGGAAAGGAAAGAAGGGGTTTCTTAAAATGTAAAAAAACATCAAATACCCTTAATTACATTATCTTTCATTATCTTTACTTTTACCATTTTACTAAATAATTATATATGTTTTTCTTCTAAAGTGCCCTTAATTAATTAACAACTTTCTTAACCAAAATTTAATTAATGCAACTTCATTTGTCTTAAAATAAATGTTATTTTATGTTATTTTACACAAATTAATAAATAAATGAAAGATGATAATAGTTTTACAAAACTAATTTTATTAAATAGATGAAAGAGAATATTATTAATATTAGATTCAAAAATTAAAGTGATGTTTATATGAGATATTGATGAAAAATAATAATTAATGTTATATTGATAAGTCAAACATGATACTTATTATTTTGAGAAAAAAATCTTTTAAGTACAACAATTTATTTTGCTGAGTAAACATTAACTAAAAAAACTTCCTTATTAAGATGTGAGAATATAGCCTTAGATTACTATTTCTCACTACTATTATAGTTTATTCTCTTTCAACATATTAATTATTAATTATGTGAGGGTAACTTTGGAA
>PYAF01004439.1:1896070-1919933 GCA_007407185.1 Glycine tomentella
TGGTATCATGATAATATAAAAAATACTGATAATGATATAAGAGTTTAAATTTAAATCAAATGAAAGATAGAAAAATTAGGGAATATTTATTTTATAATGAGTTAGAAAAATAACTTCTCACATTCTCACGAAAAAATAAAAGTTGTGTAAAGATGGAAATGTAATTTTCCTGAAAATAAAAGATACTCAATAATATTTTTTTTTATAACATTCTAACAAATATGAGAATAACATAAATAAACATTACCATCTTCATGTTCTTAAAAATGCAAGATGATTCCGTAAAACAAACATTCCCTTAACATTTAAGTTAAAATATATAAAAATAATTAAAAGAGACAATGACAATTTATTCTAGAAATAAAAAAATCCTTATGAAATTAGAGATTATTTTTTTTTTTTGTATTGAAAAATTTAGGTGACTTAATTCTCGGATAAATCAGGATTAAGACAGACACCAAGGCTTAAGAATACTTACATATCTACTATTTACAAATTATCCACTAACAAAATCTCAAAAATGTAAATGAAAAAAAAATGACTAAGAGAGTCAACTTCTTCAATATACATTAATCATTAATATATTAGTTGATAAATGTTTCGTAGTGAGAGAAAAAAAGTGTAAGAAATAAGAATTTTGTAAAGAGGATTTTCATCAATTATTTTTATTTTTTTAGGGTTATGTTTGGATGAGAGATTTTAGAATTCTAAGGAATTTTAAATTCCAAGAATTTCAATTGCTTCAATTTAAATTTACTCATTTTTTTATTTTGTTGTTTGGATAAAGAAATTAAATTCCTTCATGTTAAAAATCTTTTGTGTTTGGATATAACAATTAATTTTCTTGATTTCTAAAATTTCTTATTTTGATAAAATGATAAAAAAATCTTTCTAAAAATTTGTATTTGAATAAAACAATTAACTTCTTTCATTTGTAAAATCTTTTACCTAGACTAAAATAATTAATTTTTTCACTTACAAATTTTATTATTTAAATATATATATATATATATATATATATATTCTTCTCCAATTATATATTAAAAATAAAAACTTAGAACTATAACATAAAAAATGTATACTTCCCAACAAGAAAGAAAAAAACATTTTTCCAACATTAGTTTCATTTCAAAAATCACAAATGAAAAATGCAAAGATATGTGAGCATGAGATCCAACTCATTTCTAATATTCATTCTTCATAAACTTCCATGTAATTATAATTTCATGATAGACAATTAAAAACTAGCTTAAATATTAATCATATAATCAAAATAAGATACAAGTTTGAAAGCTAAACTAGTGTTGTTATCTATGCACTGTTATATATAAATGTCCTACAGACCTACACAATAACACAATTGTAGAAAGGAGAAGAGCATATGAGAAGATTGCCGAGTTATTGTAGTTTGAGTTAAAATTATTGTTGCATCAATGCAATATAGTTGTCTAAGTGGAAACACTCAAAGTACATGTTTGCACCCATGATTATGCATTAGACTCATTTTTACCATGTTTGCACCCATGACTTGAGCCAACTTGGCAAAATCTACTTTATCATTGAAGATTCAAGAAGCAACTCAAAAGTAGTGCCTTCTTTGCTCTTAACAAAAAGCATATAATGGATTAGCATAATCTATACATCTCATTTTTATATATTTTCCACAACTTTTCTTTTACACACATATTATTCATGTTATCATGAATAGCTTTATAAGTTATAACCCGTATCCAATTTCTTTTACACACATTATTCATGTTATCATGAATAGCTAATAAGATCTATCTAGGCTATGGAGAAGAAAGGTTGTCATTTAAAATTCAATCACAGTCTATGATCTCGTACATAAACCAAGATGAACAGGAACTTCAAGTCTGAACTCATGGACTCCAGTATATGACTTAGGATGTGTATATACAGTAAATTGCTCAAATGTGTATAGACTATGTTATGCTACTAAACCATTTTACGATAGTTTAGATAATTTTTCTAATCCTAATTGAAAACATATCGCTCTTTTAGAAGCCTGAAATGGATGCTGAGAAAGTGGTTTATTCTGGAGGTTGCCATTGTAAGAGTGTAAGGTGGAAAGTGGAAAGTATAACAAATGGGTGGTCCACATAATTATTGGGTGGACTTCTACGAGAAAACAACATAGGCAAAAGTTCAGCAGATCCAAGTGTTCCTTGCAAGGCATGAAATTGGTTGACATAATGAAATG
Organism: Glycine tomentella; assembly: GCA_007407185.1. NCBI lineage: Eukaryota > Viridiplantae > Streptophyta > Magnoliopsida > Fabales > Fabaceae > Glycine > Glycine tomentella. The sequence goes on from PYAF01004439.1 coordinate 1,898,292, forward strand.
TGAAATTGCTTCAACCAGAATTAAGAAGACACTTTCAATGAGAGGAGAGCGATGAAGGGCTCAAACATGAATAAGTAAACAACAAGTCATGAGCCATAGGCCATACTGCCACACAAAGGATATCTATCACATTTTGCAGAAAATACAAAAGTTTAAATTGGAGGTCCATGAACCAATTCATACGATGGATATGATTTATATTAACACGCATCTAATTGATCAAAACATATGAAAACAAAAAACTGCTACTGTCATTTGCCCTTTTCAGTTTTCATGATCAAGGTGACATTTCTAACACCCTCACCCCCAGAAAGGTAAAAAGAGAAGTTCCTACAAAGTAGAAATTAATAACTACAACAACATTGACATCTAATATATCGATCTCTCTCGCACACAATGAAATGTCAATGAATACAAAACATTCAAACTTATCAAACAAACCATAACTAGAGAAAAAAGTAGAAACACGAAAAAGTAAAAATACATCAACATCAACAATACCTTTAACCTAAATTAATTAGGATTGGTGATAGATGAAACCAATAATAGATACGAGGAAGTTGAAAAAAAAGAGAAGAGAAAAAGAGGAAATAAGACCAAAAAAAAAAAGAAAATAATATAAAAGAAAAGAAGGATGAAAGAAGGAGGTGAAAAATGAAGAGAAAAAGAATTAAAAAAGAATTGTCTGAAACATAGAGATAATAACAGATCTAACCCTCCACCAAGTTTATAGTTTTTCTTCATTCCATCCTAAAATACATCTTCCGCCAATCTATATCACACTCCATTAAGTCTTGTTTAATTATCTTTTCCCGTGTAAGTTTTGGTCTACCTCTATCTCTTTTTTACGAGCTCTTGGTAACAAACTCTTGTTCTTACGGGAGCATTTAGATTTCGTCTCATTACGTTCCTAAACTACTTCAATCTATACTCCCTCTTCACTACCTTTCGCCGATTATCTTCATTTCTTATCTTATCCTTCTTCGTATAACCACACATCCATCTTAACATTCTCATTTCTGCTACTTCTATTTTATGTTCATGTTGCCTATGTGTTGGCCAACATTCAGCTTCATATAACATTGCAGGTCTTACAATTGTTCTATATAATTTCCCTTTTAGCTTAAGAGGAATTTTGCTGTCACACAAAAATCCAGATGCACTCCGTTATTTCATCCATCCTGCTCTGATTCTGTGATTTATATTCCCATCAATCTCTCCACATTTTTGCAAAATTGATCCCAAGTATCTAAAAACATCTTTTTTGGATACCTCTTGACCAAGTAGATGCATGGGGTCTTGAGCATCATCTCTTACCAGCGAAAACTCACACTTCATAGACTGTCTTACTCTGACTTATCGTGAATCCTTTAAACTCCAAAGTATTTCTCCATAATTCAAGTTTCCTATTAACACTATCTTTGCTCTTATCAATAAGCACAATATCATATGTAGAAAACATACACCATGACACTTCCTCTTGAATATTTTTTGATAGTTCATCCATCACTAAGACAAAGAGATAAAGACTAAGAGCCGAACTTTAGTGTACACCTACTGTGATAGGAAAATCTCTTGATGTTCCATTACAAGCTTTCACACATATGGTAATCCTATCATACATATCCTTGATTATATTAACATACTTTAATGGTACTTTCTTCTTTTCAAGAGTCCATCATAAAATTTTTCTTGGGACCCTATCATATGCTTTCTCAAGATCTATGAACATCATATGTAAGTCTTTTTTCTTTTTTCGATACCTTTCCATTAATTGTCGCATCAAGAAAATAGATTTCATGGTGCATTTTTCTTGCATAAATCCAAATTAATTTATAGAAACTTTGGTCTCCCTCCTCAAACGATGTTCAATAACTATCTCCCACAACTTCATAATATGACTCATGAGCTTAATGCATCTATAGTTAGAAAAATTTTGGATATTTATCTTGTTTTTGAACAAAATTAAAAATGAATGGAGTAAATCTGTCAAAAGAAAGATTTCATTCTTGTTTAAGGTCCACAATGATCCTTTAACAAAAATAGTGACACCCTGATAGTAGCAAAACCATCACCACTTGATATACTTAATATAATCATAACTTGCATCCCATTATAATGAACTTTAATCCAACACTGCTCCTAGTAGCAAAACAGATTTTAAATAAATGAACTTCTCCCTGCTTGTTTGGTCTTATCCCGTGCGAACTTCTAGATAAACATAACTACCAACCTACATATTCTAATAAATAACTAACTACCAATTGTTATTTTGTATACATAACTTCATGGAGTTTTCTATCATTTGATGCACATAACTACTATTACAAGAGATAATTGAATAAATAAGCATGAGACAAAATAAGAAGCAAACCACCCATGACCAACACAAGTTCAACCAAGTATAGCAAAATTAAGCATCCAAGTTCCAAGATATGATATAAAATCAAATAAAATTTTAAGTGTACATTATCATCATAATAAAGCTATGAAATTAAAGACACAAAAAGGAAAGCACAAGGTAGTGAGACAAGACAATATAAGTTATCATAGGGTCCATGCCTCTTGGCATTTCGATGTAATTCTCTATTTCTATCCTCATTTCTGTAGGACAATGATTATTTCAAAAATGCAGAAATGAGGATTCATCTACAAGACAATGAGTAATACCATGAAATTTAAAAAATTATCGATAAATTAATTCTCCACACCTATTCCAACAAAACACAGGACATAATAGCTTGAAGCTGCACAATTAATTAAGAAAAACAAGTGAAAAATATAATTCATGATACCCTGAGAGCGAGGAAAGAGAGAAAAAGAATAAGAGAAAGAGAGACGAACGTCGTGAATTAAACCTAAATCGAAACCTAGGAAGAACCCTAATCAAAGCCTAAGTAAAAGAAATGAACAAAAGAGAAAGACAATTCGGGTGAGAGAGACAAACCAAAGAGTGAGAACGAGCAATAGAGAGCGACAAGAGCAAATGAACGAGAGTGACGAGAGCAAGAACAAACGAGAGCGATGAGAGGGTTCAAGCGTCCAAGAGAGAAAGGACACTCCGCGTTCAAGTGGAAATTCTCTATTTTTGGATGATATTTACTAGGCATGGCGGCGGGGTGGGGCAGGGGCGGGTATTACATTCCTTATCCCTGTCCCCGCCCTCAAACCCGCTCCCCGTCCCAGTCCCCGATCCCCGTCGGATTTTAAAATCCATTCTCATCTCTGCCCCCGTTCGGGGTCGGGTTTTTCCCGTCCCGTCCCGGCCCCGCTATTTGATTAAAATTTAAAAAATAAAAAAATAATATAAATCTTTTTATTCAAAAATCGGACAAAAAAGCTAATTACATAACAAAAAAATAATAACAAACCCACATTTAAAATATGGGATCATAATTTAAAAATTGCAAAACAAAATCAATCAATTCAATTAAAAAAATTTAGAAAATAATATATTCTTTTTATTTTTTTAATATTATTTATTACGAGGCGAGGGCGTGGCAGATATCAGTAATTTCATACCCGCCCCTACCCCCGCTTTTGGCTATCGAGGAAAACCTGAACCCGAACCCCAAACCCGAAAAACTCGATTTTTCACCGTTAAAATAAGGACGGATTTAGACAGGTACCTACGGGTTTAGGTCCCGCTGTCATGCCTAATATTTACAATCCCACGTTTTCAATTTATTAAAATTTCCTTTCTAAATTTTTCAAATTTTACAATTCTTTTAATAAAACATCTAAACAATGAGTTTTTTAATGATAAATTTTAAATTCCTTTAAAAAATACTTTTCTTACTTTAAATTTTTCATCCAAACACAGATAAATAGATTTTTGTACCCCGTTTAACACCAAAAAAAATTGACATCCGTACTCCAATTAGCCCAATTGCCGCTCTAACTACTCATTGCCTCGCTCTACCGTTCTTCTGTCTTTTCTATTCTCTGCGCCACAAATTGTTCATTTTCTTTAATACTCTTTCATTTTCCATCCCCGGCGAATTCAAAACTTCTTTCCTGTATATCTCTTTCCCCTCACTTATCACTGGATTTCTGTGATCAGTGATTAATCTGATTGAATTTTCTGGGAAACCCAAGTGATGGAAAATAATAGTGAAGGCTTCTTGAAATTGATATTTTCTTGGTCTCTTGAGGATATACTCAACAATGATCTTTACAAAGACAAGGTCAGGTTGCTCATGCCCATCACACATATTCAACCGTTGTTTATATGATCATTCATTCCTCTATTACTTCTTTTTTTTTTTTTTTTTGAAAACACCATTACTAGGTTTAGCTTATAGTTATACTATAAAATTCTCATGGAATTTGGTTAATGTATGAGTTTTTTTGTAATGTTACTGTCCAGTTAGGGTAGTAGGATTTCAGCAATTTTCTGTCTATTGCTGCATTGTTCCTTAGAGTTGATGTAATATTTCAATTTTTTCTCTTTACATTGTTCGAGGTTTTAAATATCGGTTGCGGTCACGCTGCATTTTCGTCGCCTTTGTTGATATCGTGGTAAATCGCGGACAAATGCAGCCGATATGGTCCCAATTGCAGTTGTGGACATTTAAAAAACCTTGATGTTGCGGTCCAAATGACGGTGGTGGACCGTTTTTTAAAACCTTGATGGTTCCTAAGTGTTGCGGTAATTCAGTTTGTTTGTTCCCAAGTGTTGGTGTAGTTCAATTTGTTTGACAACATAAGTGGACTGTTTGAATTGAATCGTCTGACATGGGTCAAATATATAGTAGTTTCTAGAGGACACACTCAATACATAGGCAGTGATCACTGAGTATGTTCTTTGACGGGAACAATATGCATTTTATATTTATATATATATATATATATTGATGTTTGTATGTGTAATGAGTTATGTGGAAACCAAAAGATTTCCTACAGGAAGTTGTGGGACTGAGTACTGAGCATTTACGTTTTGCTAAAAAGTTGATAAATAGCTGATTGTGCGTCAACATTCATTACATACTGGAAGTTCCTTGCTTTTTGTACATAATTAGTTTCTAAAACTATCATGTTTGTATGTTTTAATAGGTGAGGCAAATTCCAACGGCATTCTGGTCAGTAAGTCACTATCTGAAATCATTTATTTTTCCACTTATTGAGGAAACTCGTGCAGATTTATGCTCAAGCATGAAGATGTTGTCAGAAGCTCCAGCGTGTGAAATAACTGACATTAATTTATCTGAAGATTACTCACCTCCACATGATTTGTTATACCAGATAGAAATGAAAACAGCAGTAGATAGTGATAAAAAAGAATATGTTTATGAGCCTGAGGTTGGACATCTCATTGCTTTGACTGATAAGAGGCCAACATGCATTGATGATTTGAACAAGCATGGAAATTCCTATCTTATTGCTTTAATTAGGAGGGTTAGAAAGAAAAATGACGACGAAGATGTTTATGAGGTTCAAATACTAGCCTCACAGCCCATTAAATTGGAAATGTACTGGCAAGAGGATGACAAATATATATATGGTATATATGGTTTTGCTGTTTATCTTTTTAGTTTAACAACAAATATGCGTATATGGAATGCTCTGAACTCAGATCCAGATGGTCCAGTCATCCATGTCAGCAAGCAACTGCTCCAACCTGATTCTGCTGTAAGAACAGTGATTTATTCTCTGCCTTTTGTTATAGATATATACCTTGCAGTATAACAGTTCATGGTATAACTGTACGACTGATTAGCAGATGAAGCTAGATTTTATGTATTATCACCCCCATCCCTTTTATTTTATTCCATACCTTGACAAGATAACTTATTCATTAAATTATTTAAGTACTTTAATTGCTGTTGCATCTTCTGACAGGTTGGGGAAAATTGTGCTCAATGTTACTCATTTCAAAGGTACACTGATGATGGATCAATGATTGGTGCTGCCATTCGCTCATTTGATTTAAACAAAGCTCAAGAAGAGGGAGTTTTGAGTTGTTTAGCTGCAAGGGAATGCTCTCACAAAAATACTGTGAAATTGATTTGGGGTCCTCCAGGGACAGGGAAAACAAAAACAGTTGGCTCATTACTATTTGCCCTCCTCAAAAAGAAATGCAGAACACTTACTTGTGCCCCAACTAATGTGGCAGTACTGGAAGTGACATCTAGGTTTCTTAGGCTAGTGACGGAGTCCATTGATTATCACACTTATGGTCTTGGAGACATAGTATTATTTGGAAACAGAAAGCGGATGAGTATTGACGATCGTGATGATCTTCTTGATATATTTCTTGATTACCGTGCAAATATTCTTTCCAAGTGCTTTGCTCCCTTGTCTGGTTGGAAACATCATTTAGAACAGGTGATATTGTTATTTGAAAATCCTGAAGAGCAGTATCGTGAATATTTAAAGTGTGAGGAAAAGAGGGATTATGAGATAGATGATGATGATGATTGCTTGAAAGAAGAGAATGAACTACATGCAATTGCAAGTCAACAAACAAAGCAAGAGAAGAAGCATATGTCCCAGGATTCAAAAATTTGTAAGCAAAATGAGTGGATGAAAATAATTAATAAAACTCTAAGAGAAAACAGGTTGTGTTTTAAGGAGACAAACAAAAGTAAATATGATAAGCAAGAGAAGAAGGATTTTCTTTTCCGTGAGAACAAAATACAAATTTTGACATTTCACGAGTTTGTCAAGAAAAAAATGAATTATATCTGGAGGTGGATGCGGACATTTGCAGTGGATATGTGTACTCATTTGCCAACTTCTTTTATTTCATTAAGACAGGTGAAATGTTTATTTGAATGTCTTGATTTGCTTAAAGTCCTTGCAGAGATGCTATCAAACAATTCCATTACTGATCAACAATTGTATAAGACCAGGAAAGAATGCCTTATAAAGCTGAAATCACTTCAAAAGATTATTCTTCCTGATTTTTTTGATGAATATACAATCAAAAAATTTTGTATCGAAAGATCTCGCATGATTTTTTGTACTGCTTCAAGCTCCGCTAGATTGCATGCAGTAGAACATTATAGACTAGAAATGTTAGTTATAGATGAAGCTGCTCAACTCAAAGAATGTGAGTCAAATATACCTTTACAACTTCCGGGTCTTCATCATGTTGTACTTATTGGAGATGAGAAACAGTTGCCTGCCCTAGTCAAAAGTGAGGTATGTTCCAGTCTTGTTAACTCCTGACTTCCTGTCTATGCAAGCATGTTTGTTATCATGTCTCACATTTTTTGTTGTATGAAATTTATGGAAAAAATATTTCAACATCTACAAAATTTTATGAATATGCAGATTTCTGGCAAGGCATGGTTTGGGAGAAGTTTGTTTGAAAGGCTGGTTCTTTTGGATCATGAAAAACACCTTCTCAATGTTCAATATAGAATGCATCCATCCATTAGCTTGTTTCCAAATATGGAATTCTATGACAAACAGATTTTGGATTCTCCTAGTGTTAAAGAGAGGAGCCATGAGAAGCATTTTCTACATGGGGATATGTTTAAGTTCTACTCTTTCATAAATGTTGCTTATGGACAAGATGAACTCGATGAAGGGAATAGCCGAAAAAATATGGTGGAAGTAGCTGTGGTATCTGAGATTGTTCTCAACCTCTATAAAGGTAATTTTATAATGTGATCTAATATATGAGTATGAACAAAAGTAACTGACTGAAATATAAATGTTTGTAATGAGTTTCTTTATCCATATAATTTGTGAATATATCTTTTATCCTAACTATGGGGTTGTTGTTATCATCTGTTGATACTTTACAGAATCAGCTTCTAGAAAACAGACTGTTAGTGTTGGTGTTATATCACCATATAAAGCTCAAGTCCTTGCCATACAAGATGCTCTTGGAAAAAGGTTTGTTGGTAATGTTGATAATGACTTTTCCCTGAAGGTTTCCACGGTTGATGGTTTCCAAGGTGGTGAAGAGGATGTGATAATAATATCCACTGTAAGATATAATAAATGGGATATGTGGGATTCCTTTCCAATTTTCAAAGAACTAATGTTGCTTTAACAAGAGCAAGGTATGATATGTGCCCTGATATTGCACACACTATTTGTTCTACATATGTTCTAATTATGGATGTACTTTTCCTTTATCTATACAGGTATTGCCTTTGGATAGTAGGTAATAGTGAAACTTTGATGAATAGTGGCTCTGTTTGGGAGAGATTAATCCTTGATGCTAGGGCTCGAGGGTGTTATCATAATGCTGACGAGGATGAGAGGTTATCTGATGCTATTACAACTTCCGTGATTGAGCTTGGTCAAGTTAGTGATCTATTGAATTTGAATTCTCTGCTCTTTAAGAAATCAAAGTGGAAGGTATGCTGCTTGAAATTGCTCTTGCACCTTTATTTTTATTTTTATTATTAAACATGCCATAATAAGTCAAGTTAAATCTCCCAAAAGCATACATAACAAGAGATAGAGAACATTTTCAACTAAAACCCAAAAAAAATCTCACATAACAAATGCATAACAAATCGATGTATTTATCATATGCAGAAAATTGTGCTAAAGTTAAAATTCTTTCTCCTGAGGAGTTAGGAGAAGCTATTGATGAATTTTAGCTGCTCTTTAACCCTTATGACAGATGCAGCGGATGAAAATCTTCTGACAATTCTTAAACAGCTTTACTATTTTCATGTATTCTTAATCGTTTCTGTGACAATTTATATTTATTATAGGTTTGCTTCAATCAAAGTTTTCTGATCTCTATGGCAAGAATTAAGAGCGCTGAGATTTGCAAGAAAATATGTTCCCTGCTGATGCAACTTTCAAGTGGTTGGCGTCAGCCTCACCGGGAGATAAATATTAAAGTTGTGGATGATACTTCTTCCCAACAGCTGGAGCTGTATAAAGTCAATGAGTCACTTTATCTTGCATGGACCATAGATGTTCTTGAGGAGAACTCAAATTATGTTCAAGTTTTAAAGATTTGGGATGTTTTGCCATTGCCTGAGGTATCCAAATTGGCGAGGGATGTTGACATCTCATACAAGAGTTCAAATCATCTAACCAATTATAATCTTCCACAAGCTGATCCCATGCAATTTCTATGTAACCAATTTTCTTCGCTCAGACTGAGGGACATAAATTGGAATCAATAGTATACTACTCACCTCACTTAAATTTTGTTTCTGTTACACAAATCTCCTCTGTTTAGAAAAAAAATGTAAAAAAATCAAGAGAGGTGCATGTAGGGATTCCAATGCATATTTTCAGTGAAGGTTTTTAATGTACAGAAGAAGTCAGTAATTTACTCTCAATTTCAACCAAGCAGAAGTTACGGGTAAGTTTTTCATTTTTGCCTTTTTGGGACTTCAATGTTGTTGTCATGTTTAGAATTTATTTTTTGTTGTGGTAATTCTAAATTCTAAAGTAAGTCTTTCCTTTTGCTAATCCAAATGAGATATTGATCTTTGTTTCTCACTTTGTATGTCCATCTTAAAACTAAATAAGAAATCAAAATTGGGGTCTCTTATACTTTTGCAAGAATGATTTGTTTGAGTTTTCCAATTTGGTTTCTTCATGACCTTTCACATTGTTTATTTCATTTTTTTTTATTGATGTTGAGGCAGATGATGATACTTTCATTTTCATTTTTCAGAAATATTGGATTTTGGAATCCTATACCATGCAGCTTTGGTATGGAGAGCAATACTGAATTTAAGTTTGGGAAAACATCTGCTTCAACTGCAACGTCAATAGCAATTGTGTATATAAGTATAGAAGAGTATACTCTATGCATACAGTCATAGGTTAAGTAAAAGATAATGTCTCTTTTGGGTTTTCCTTTGCTATATTTCTGACATGATAAGGAAGAAGCAGAGTATGGTGCGTGACTCATTTTCTGCAAGGATTTAACTCTTCTAGAGTAAGCTTTCACTTTAGAGAGAAAAGTAAAAGATCTCAATCATTGATAAGATCAACAGTTGATGTTACATGAACATGTCCAACAAACCATACAGTTATTAAAATCTCCTGTCTTGATATTTTCATTAATGATTGAGATGTCTCATTTTCCTCTATGTAGTGAACTAAAAAGAGTCAAATCCTCCATAAATATGGATAACAGGCATAAGGTTGGTGTAAGGGATGTCCTTTTTTGCTACATGCTGATTGTTTCTAATATATAGTTTTTTTTTTTTTTGTCATTTGTTTTTTTGTTGATTTGCCTGTTTCTAATGCACTTGCATGTATACCATCAAGATGAAACAACAAAGGTGAATGAGGAAATTTTCCGTAGTTAATCAGATTTAGGTCATATGCAAAGAATTGGTTAATGACAATTGGTTAATCAGATCAAGCAAATTATACATGTTTTAATCCATTATACGTTTCTTGCTGATTGTTTCTAATATATAGGGTTTTTTTTGTCATTTGTGTTTTTGTTGATTTTCCTGTTTCTAATGCACTTCCATATATAACATCAAGATGCTCAACAAAGGTGAATGGGGAAATTTTCCGTATTTAATCCGAATTAGGTCATATGCAAAGAATTGGTTAATGACGATTGATTAATCAGATCAAACAAATTATATGCGTTTAATCCATTATATGATTTGATTAATTAATTGTCATTAAGCTCTATATTTGAAGTAGGAGGGTTGTAAAGTTCAGTAATTCGTATTCATAAATTGAAAAGCATTTCGATTTGTTTGGGGGGGGGGGGGGGGGTGCCAACTTAATAATTTGAAAACGGGAGGGACAATTTTTAATAAAATGTAAGGAACAGTACTTCAATTAAAATAAATTGTGGTTAAAATCTCAACAAGTGAGAAACATAGAACGAAACCTTCAACGATAAAGATTTGATTCAGAAAAACATATACATGTGAACTACTATTTTTAAAAGATAATTTCAGTGACCATAATTCAGATTTGATAAAATTACATTGACTAATTGATTGGTTTAATTTTTATTTTTTTATAAAAAATTATGCTTTATTACCAAACGGTACAGTCATGTTACAGTAAATTGTAAAAGTGATATTGGTATCATACTTTAAATTAAAAAAAATTCTATCACGGAGTGGGATGGATAGATCAGAGGATGTGAGATTATTTCAGTTTAAAAAGTAGTTTTGAGTTTTGGAGTTTAAAATAAAATTTGTTGCCTAAATTAATTCTATCTAACTCAAATATAATTACTTCTTGTAGATAAATATTTATAGTCACTAAAAAAATTAAAATAAAATCAAGATATTCCTTCCCTTCACTAAACCCATAAAAATGTATTAGAAGATTTTGTTAATCTTACATAATCTTTCAAGAAAAAATAAACTACTAAAAGCACTGATGTGAAACCCGGTTCAGTCTGATGGGTTGGATCAGGACTCAGTGGCCTAACCGAGCCGATTTCACTATTGGATCGGTTATGCAATTGATCTAAAATGATATGGTCAAATTCGGTCGGATAGGTTACCGAATCCCAGTTGGACCAGTCCGACCCGGCCAATTTTATTAATTTCTTTAAACAAATTTTGGATTTATAAAAAAAAAATGAATTTTTTAAAAAAAATTGAATTTTGGATTTTGGATTATTATCAATTGTTATTTTAGATTTTAGAGTATGGATAGACTTTTCTTACTCAACTAGTGTTAGTTATATACTTATATATAATAGATACATATATAATTTTAAATTTTAATATATATCATATCAAACCAGACCAATTGTTGTCCTACCGATTGAACCACTGATCCATTGATTCATTACCTCGACCAATATCCAGACCGAATTTGACAACTATGACCGAGAGGTACCTCCTAACCTTTGCTAGATTAACAAGAGGGTTTTAGAACTATTCTCATTCATATGTTTTATCTTAATCTCATTTTTAAATTAAAATGATCAAATAATTAAAAATAACTTTTATCACAATATAAGCTGTTTATTTTAAATCAAAAATCTAATTTATATTTTTAAAAATATTTATTTATTATGAATTTAATTATGATGTAACTTATTAAAAATTTATTAATTATGAATTTTAGTTGTATAAAAATAAACATTTATTTTTTACATCACACTAAAATGGAGTAATAATAATAGTGATACTTTAAGAAAAATAGAAAGCAATGTTACATTAACTAAACACGCAAGCACTTATATTAATACATACGCGTATAGTACACAGTCTACTTCAAATTTCGTCCTTGCCCTGTCCTGAAAAGTGAAAATTGACCAAGAAGGATGAACCAAAAGTCATCCTATAGTATAGTCTTCCATAAAGCCAATGTTTGCATTTTATACTCCTAATGATAATTTGCTTATAAATCATAATTCATTTTATACTCCTAACTATTTTCATTCAGTCATTTATTTTTTTCTTGAAGTCCTTTTGAAATACCATTAATCAAGTTATTCTTCATCTGATTAGTGGAGAATTGTTTTTGATTCATGAGAATTGAAAATAATGTTAGTTCAATTAATAAAGTTATACTTTCTTGACTTTAATTAGTAAAAAATGTTAAATAGTGCCTCAATCAAGGAATTAAAAGTAAAAATAAAAAAAAAAGTGTCATCAGAATACTTCACCATAAATTATCAATGCAGTTGCACGGTATTTTTTAACAATTTTTTTTATTTATTAATTCATTAACCATAATTAATTATTAGTTCTAAACTTTTTTTTATTTATTTGTACACACTCATTTATAAGGAAAATATGATTTTTGTAATTTTTTCAATGATTTTGAATATTTAAGTATTTATTATGGGTATTGTATAATTTGAAATCACTAATTTATTTATTTACTACTAACTTTTTATTATCACTGTCACTGGTTAAGATCTAGTAAATTAAATATGTGTTGTGTATAAACTAATTAACTAACTTTATATAGTATATTTTATAACGTGTACTGTGTTAGTTTAGTAAAAAGATTATGCAAAGAAACCAAACTCATACATAGAAAATAATAGCAAAATGATCATGAGTTTATGCATGCATGTTAGTTCAGAAAAAATCTGTTGAAAAGTTTAGGATAAAATATGTTTAAGATCCTTTAAAATCTGAAAAATATTAATTTCGTTTTTATCAAATTTTTCATATTAAGTTGGTCGTTATAAAAATGAAACATATTTTTGTTGGTTCTAAGTGTAAGTGATAATTTTGTTAGAATGTTTTCTGATATGACTTACAGAGCTAATTACTTTCTCTTTCTATCTTATCATACATGCACATAAGATACTAAAATTTGTTATTGTTTCATGTTCCTCTTGAATCTCATCAGAAAGTGCGAGAAAATCGCATAGAAAGTGATAAAAATTACAATTTTTGGAGGTGTTTAGCTTCCAAAAAAAATTTATTTCATTTTCGAGATTTTAATCACCACAAATTGTTTAATTCATTTATAAGCAAATTATACGTGTAAGTTTGTAGGTACATCAGATTTTCAATTAACGGAATTATACTAAGGACCAGTAAAAATATGTTTTATTTTTATCAAAAAAATAAATTAATACAAAAAAAATTATAAGAACGAAATTAATATTTTTCAAATTTTACAAAGATCCCAAACATATTTTACCCAAAAGTTTATCTTCATTAGGATTTTCTTTTAATTTTAAAATTTTATATTTCTTTATCAATTATTGATTTTATGAAATTAATATGTTAGCATTATTAAGAAAAACATTTAATTAAGATTTGACTAGGATTATGATAATATTATTTAAATTTAATTAGAATTATTGACAATGTAATTTTTTTTATATTATCATTAGATCATATGTATGATAAATTTATTCCTTTTAAATTAAACTATCTTAAAAAGAATCATACCAAATTATCATTTTTGATTGGTTAACTATGTTAATTAAACTCATTATTTATGTTTTCTGTTTTATGGAGGCTTATACATTAAGCAACATAGTAGAACTCCTTATGTTGGTTCTCAACATTTTCCATCAAAGTTGACAAACTAGTACACAAATTAAAAGTGATGGAAAGTTCCAACTAAATTGGTCATAGTATTTTTCAGTCTTCTATAGTACCCTTCAGGTTGCTTCATTTCACATTCCACAAAAATTGCAAAGTAAGTAACCAATAGAGCATCAAAACCGAGTAGCCGACCTCTTTTACACGCTTCAATGGAATGACCTGTAGTTGATTTGTCGTCAATGTCTATGTACATTTGTTATTTTGTTTCATAGTTACACACACGCCCCTACCACTTTGTTTTTTTCTTTAGCTGTGACGTTTTATGTTGTACCGTAAGTTGGACGGAGTCTACGGTACGCAAGTGAAACCCATGCGTATCGTCCGAAAGCAAACCATGGTCATTGGATTCGTTTGAATTTTCATCAGACGGTCTCCATTATTTTTTTTATTTTTTATTTTTTTCTTTACCTCTGCTTGTTTTCTCCCATTTGCCCTTTCCTTCTTCTACCTCTACCACTGTCCAAGAGCCTACGCAGCGGTGGACGACGGCAACAGCACCGGCCTCCGTCCCCTCCCTCCCACCATGTCGGAGTTCCTCCTCGGCACCTCCGCGTTCTGACTTCCGTGACCCACCGTGCACCTCCCACCGCACCGCACGATTCACCTCGATTGAGCCGTACGGTTGGTTCCAGACTTAGTGATTCACACCCACATACACCAAAATATCTGTCACAAGCATGTGAATGAATAGTTCAAATTGAAATATTCTCTGAATAACCAGTAAAAGGAAGCATCTTTGTGAAAGGGTTGGAGAGATCGAAAACTGGAAGATAGGGGAATTTTGATGGAACAAAATTAAACTTGCTAAATTGAAGATAACTGAAAAAAATCTCAACTTTACATGTTCATCTTACAGACACCCCCAACTACATGAAGCAGAGAAAATATAAAAGAAAGAAAATTCCATCCCGACAAAAAATAAAAATGTGAATTTTTTTGCTAACAGAAGAGAAATTGTTTGGAAGGTTCTGGAAGGTGAAAGATCGCAAAGTGAACTGTGCCGATCTCAGCTGCATCCTGCTGCTGGTGAAGAAGATTGGTGGCGCCGCCACTGTGGATTCGATAGACTCGATGGAGAAGAGAGAACGGGGGTGCGGTGCCAGAACACGGAGAGAGAAGAGAGAAGGGACTCGGTTGTGAGGGTGGTGAAAGGAAAGGGTAAATGGTGGACGGTGTTATTGAGGCTGTGATGCGGCGGCGGCGATGGTTCTGTTGTTCTGGTGGGGCTTGGAGAAGAAGAGAGAAGGGACTCGGTCCTTGGTGCCGTACGATCGGAGATGCTGAGGAAGATGAGGGCTTTTTTGTAAATGGCAACAAAAGAAAAAAAAAAGAAATGAAGTTCATATCCAACGGTGATAATTTCTCTCGCACAGTACGCATGGGTTTCACTTGCGTACCGTAGACTCCATCCGTAAGTTGCTTTTTAATAACAATAAAATAGGGTCCATCAACTATGAGAATCTTCTGTTAACTTTCATCATGGATATTAAACTAGGTATACCTAGTTGAGGAAGTTTTGTGCAAACTATATTTCCTTTAGATGTAAGGGATGCTTTGTATCTCCCTTCCCTTTTGTTTTGGTTTGCACATAACATTCTTGTGCTAGTTATTGCTCCTTGTTGAGAAAGGAAGCGGTTAGGACAAAGAGAAAAGAATGGAGAGGAGTTGTATTGCCAAAGAGGAAGGTCTTGATTTGGTAGAGACTTTGTTTAATTGGACTCTCAAAGATGTTCTCAACGACAACCTCTACAAGCACAAGGTTGTTCAACCCCCCCTCTCAATACTCAACATGAAAAGGCATATTAGAATCTTAGCTCTCTTGCAAGTCATGTGCTGAAAAAAATCATGTATGGGTCCTACTACGGACATGATTTTGAATATTTATAAATACTTATAAATACGTATAGAAAGAAAAAAGAATATTTTTTTATCAGCTAAAATTAACTTATATATAAGATATTATATGAGTTTTTTATATTAGTTTCTCACAAAATTTATTTTAATTTATACATAAACTAATTTTTAACTTATAGAGAAAAAATATTTAATCTTTTATTCTTTATTGTTTGTCTTATAAGTAATTACAAAAAATTTATTCAAACAAAATCCAACTTTATGTACATAAGATATTAGGATTGTCTCCACAATCTATTAGGAGAATTCACATGCATTAATATTAATAGGGATGTCAAAATGTTGATTAAATTCGAGTTATTAATCTATTTAACTCAACAAAAATGATTTGGATCAAATTATGTGAACTACCTCAACTTCCATAACTCCTTAAGACATCAACCTAACTAGTCAAGTGACATGTTGGGTTGAGTTAGAATGTTGAATTGAGTTTTTTTTTTATATGTTTTTATGGATATTTTTTTATTAAATATTGTTTTGTTAGATATAAAAATTTGTAGACTATTAAGAATTTCATGTTATTTTATTATTTTACAGCACATTTTGACCTTATTATGATAGCTTCTAAACACCACTTGAGCCAAAATAATTTAATAGGATAATATTTTTATGATTCTGACATTATTTTCAAATTATTTATATTTATTTATTTGGTGAGTCAAATTATGAGTCAACCATTTTTATTTTTTATTTTTAAATTTTGTAAGCAAATTCATCCCAATCCACAACCCACCAAGATTAAATTGCATTTGAGATTTTTAACTTAATCTCAAAACGGATTCAACCCAACTCATTTTTTGATAAATTAAGAATAAATTGGGTAGGGATAAACCATGTTGACATCTCTAAACATTAACAAGTTGTGTCCCTCTAAAGACACATTATCAAAATAATAATAATGCATAGACACCTCAATCATATAAACACTCATTCAATTGGAATGGATTCTTTATTTGACCATGTCAAGTGTCACAATCTCACAATTTATTCTTTTAAATCTCATTTTTAAAATAAAAATATATTATGTTGAGTAATGTTACCACAGAGAATCCATTTCCCACATTTAACACTTTTCATTTTTCTCGATTTCTATTTTATTGTCGCGTCATATTAGTTGTCACATTATCACTCCTCACTCTTTTATATCTTTCTCTCTTTTGTTGTAGACTAGCTATTGGTGTCTACAAAAGATTATTATTATCAAAATATGTAAGCCTGAAGCATTGTTTCCTCTTTCAGCTACGGAAGGTCCCACAAACATTCTTGTCAACAACAGATTACTTGAACTCCTCCATTCCTTTATTGATTGAGGAAACTCGCAGCGATGTTCAAACTTGAAAGGCGTGTCACAGGCTTCCTTTTGTGAAATCTCGAGCATTGAACTCGAGAGGTCGAGAAGTTTCATACCTACCAAGAGCTTGTTCTACCAAATTTCAGTGAACAGAACCAGCAATGGTGTGAATGGAAAATATGAGCCTGAGGTTGGAGATATCATTGCCTTCACAGATATTAAACTGAAAACCGTATATGACTTGAACAGGCCTAAAAGAAATTACCATATCGGTTATGTTCATGGAATAAAAGAAACTATTGACAAGATCTCAATATTTTCATCCAAAAGCTTTGACATGGACATTCACTTTGCCTTGAGGAGCAAGAATGCACCAAATTTATACCTCCTTCAGTAGCAACAATGCACCAAAGCTTTATGCTTTCTATCTTTTGAACCTTACAACAAATGTTCAAATTTGGAAAGCCTAGAAAACTCACAGCTGGAGGCTGCAAGCTTGAGCATGATGAAGAAAGTGCTGCAAGCTGACTCAAATGTAAGAATCACCAAGTCTATTCATAACGAGTTATCTTATTATTTGGTAACATAATACTTGAGCATTTTTCCTTACTTAAGTATCATTGGTAACTTCTTCAACATGGGTACTTATTTTGAAATGTTGATGCATTTGTTGTCCAAGTGGCATAATGCCATATATGTTCAAATTCAATCCTTGAATAACTGGACAGGAATTCAATGCTTTTTTTAAAGATTACTTCTCGTTGTAAGATTCAAGGAAACATGTTTGTCTTAATAACTAATGCATATAATGAGCATTTACTGTCAGTGCAAGTTTTTACAGCTTCAACCAATCAAATATCATCCTTGGTATTACTTTTGAGATGGTTATTTTTAAAAGTCAACAAACTTACCAAACATGATAGTTTGTGATTGAGTGACTATAAAAAACCTTGAACATTGTCAGTGTATAATACTATTTATTCATTACTAATTCTTTCTTGCTTTATATTTTACAGAATGGAGAAAACTGCCAACTTTGCTTTTCTGGGGAAAACCATAGTGTAGCTTGTTCTAGTGTACAAAACATAATCTGGTCTCAATCTGAATCAATCCCAGAAAGAAGCAGTTGTAAGCTGTGTTACTTCGAGGAAATGTTATCATAATGACACTATTAAACTTATTCGGGGGCCACCAGGGACTGGCAAAACAAAGACAGAGGCTTCCTTGTTATTTTCCCTGCTCAAGTTAAAATCCAGAACATTAGCATGTGCTCCAACTAATACTGCAGTGTTGGAAGTGGCTGCTCGCCAGCAGAATATAGTTAAGGAGTCACTCGAATGAAAATAGATAGGCACCGGTGCCTCCATGATGTCTTTCTCAAATATCATGTGATAATCTTTTCAAGTGTTCTGGATGGAAAAATTCATTGGAATCAATTATCAAGTTGCTTGAGTACCCTAAACAGCAATATGATTCATATAAGCGTGAGGAAGAAAATAATCTTAAGTCATTGGAAGAATTTGCCAGACAGAAGTACTTAATGAAAAGCATGATGATCATCTGACATTAGTGCAATTTTTGAGGAAGGAATCCAGTTGCATTAAAGAGCAATACCTTTTGTATAAGGATAAAAAAAGGAAAAGTATCATGACACTGGAGCAATATTTTATGCAGAGATTGTGTTCCAATAGACAGCAACTCAAGGAATATATGCGAACCTTGCATACAGAGCTTCCAACTTCTTTAATTCCACTTGAGGAGATAAGGAAAATTGCCTGTAGCCCTTGATTTGCTAAGTTCTCTTGAAAACTCTCTGAGTAAAGCCAAGTTCAAGCAAACTTCCGATGGTTGTGATGATGGAGAAAGCATTCTTGACTGCCTTGGAAGGTTAAGCATAAAAAAGGAAGAGTGCTTTGTCAAACTGAAATCACTTTCTCAGACCATTTCACTTCCAAACATCACTGACAAATATGAAACGGCAAAAAATTGCTTGATGAGTGCACGCCTGATTTTCTGTACTGCTGCGAGTTCTACTAAATTGTTCACAGATGGAATGACACCAGTAGAATTCCTAGTTATTGATGAAGCAGCCCAGCTGAAAGAATGTGAATCAACCATTCCATTGCAGCTGCCTGGCCTCCACAATGTAATCCTCATCGGTGATGAGAAACAACTTCCTGCAGTAGTCAAAAGCCAGGTACTTGCTTTTTTGTCATTCTTTGTGATTTGGATTGTGTGCATAATTAAGGATTAGTTTCTAATATGATTATAATGATCAAATTTTAGGTTTCTCAAGAGGTTGAACATGGAGGAAGTTTGTTTGAGAGGCTGGTATCGTTGGGACATAAGAAGCATCTGCTTAATGTTCAGTATAGAATGCACCCATCCATCAGCTTATTCCCGAATAAGGAGTTCTATGAGAAGCAAATTTCTGATGCCCCTTTTGTCAGAGAAATGAGCTATAACAGGCGTTTCCTTGAAGGAAAAATGTATGATTCCTACTCATTTATAAACATAGCCAAGGGTAAAGAGCAGATGCCTGCTCGTGGACACGGTTGGAAGAACATGGCCGAGGCTGCTGCTGTTTGCAAGATTATTGAAAGCCTTGAAAATGGTTATTTTTTTCTCCCTCCTTCTCTAGTGTCCAATTATGTGTTTGTGAATCGTTAGTTGTATCAATCTCAAATAAGAAAACTTCTTTTGGAAACAATGACATACCATGTACATGACATTGTTCCATTTTTTGCTAGTTTTTTAGTACAGGGAAGAAAGTTAGCATAGGAATCATATCTCCACATAATGGTCAGGTGTATGAAATCCAGGAAAGAATTAGACGGCAAAATTTGGTTTCGGATCCTAACTTCTCTGTCAGGTTCCTTCTGTTGATGGCTTTCGAGGTGGTGAAAAAGATATAATAATAATCTCCGCTGTGAGATCAAATGGGAATGGAAAAATAGGTTTCCTTGACAATCGGCAAAGAGCTAATGTGGCACTGACTCGGGCTAGGTATGTTAGATACTCATGCATTGCTTCTTTCAAGATCAGAGAACAGACATAAGTTGATTAAAACCTGGGTTTAATTTGTGCAGACATTGCCTATGGATATTAGGGAATGAAAAAACTTTAAGCAGTGGTGATATTAGGGAATGAAATTTTTTTAAGAAGCCTTGCTTATTGAAATACTTGATGAATCTGAGTCCCCATTTAAGAAACTCAGTCTAAGTGGAACATCACGAATAACTGCTACCACCTTTAGGTAAGGGGATATTAGCCTAGCCATTAACTTTTATTTTACTCATTAATAACCTATTTGGCAATTGAAAGATGAAGTAATATTAACTTAGGCATAACAAGCATGCAAAAGCATAATTTACAGGTTAGATTAGCGTTATAGCTAGTTTGAAGAACTAATCATTTATCTATATACCAGAGGGTCTTTCAGGGGCAGGCCAAGCACACCAAGGTGGTAACTGGTGAAGGATGGGAATATATAGAGATTGCACGGGAACAACAATATGAGTTGTAATAGTTTGCCCGAAGATGGGAGGGATGCCAGATGTGTCCTTTTAGATTATCCAAGGCTTTGTAAAAGTTTGCTGTCGTAATATAAATGAAGAATGCAAGGTGAAGAAGGACGTGCCAATTCTTCCAAAGACATTATTATATCCACGAGGGAGTTAATATATTGTAAATTTGTGTACAAGGGTCAAAATAAAGAAAAAGTAATAACTAGCGATTTCTCAAATCCAATAAAAAAAAAAAAAAACAATGTTATACTATATACGAATTATTACATATTCAAAGCATTCTTCCATTATGATCAAATTTCACGGTGTGATTACTTTCAATTATGCGGCCATGGAAACATTTGTTTGCGCTGCTTGTTTACTCACAGAAACCCCACCATCATATTTATACCAGTCAGATTACATGATCAAAAAAGAACTAGGATCCAGTAGGCCATAGCTATGACAGAACGCTGTAAATTTAGCCATATTCTGAGGTATTGAAATACACTTTGTATTTCATCTATTATTATGAACAAAAGAATACAGAAAAATAACCTATGAACAGAAGAGTGTAATATAGATTCAGCATCATTTAATCGTTATTTAATCACAAACTATAATGTATAATTAACTTTTACAATAACTATGTTAATCATTAACAATAATTTTTAATTGGTTGTGAGTACAATTTTTTTCACTAAGAATGCATGACCATTAAACTTAGTATTATCAAACTATAGTTAAGTTCCTTGACAGAAGGTAAGGATAGTTGATCGTAGGCAATGTATTATGTATATGTATATATTATAATCCCAGCCAAATTAACCTACAAGAGACATTTGGTAGGAGAATTTTTTTTTTTCATGCCCAAAACTCATGATAACTAGGAACGGACTAAAATCTATTTAGTTGGGCATCGAAAACATTTAACTAACACTCTTAGCGTGGAGGTTAATTTCAAGTTACACCTATGAAAATA
>PYAF01004439.1:1926910-1943294 GCA_007407185.1 Glycine tomentella
TTTGTCATTAATGTCTATCGATTAAATAATAACACGATAAACAAAGTATCACGTCATTAATGTCATGTTATTTTCCATAATTTTAACGTTATTTTTTTATGAATATGTTAATGAAAGGTCTAAAATATCTCTTTCTTTCTCAAGTTGATCTCACCCAAATTTTTATATTATCTTTATCCAATATGGAACTCAATCAAAATAATTCTAAATAAAAAAATTAGGTGGTGATATAAAAAAAATATTTGAGGCACCAATAATATATTTTAACTTTGATTTTATAATATTTTGCTAAAAACCCATGAAATTTTATAAAAAAATGACAAAACGTCTGTAAAAGAGGTATATTTCAGTAAAAAAAAGATATATTTAATCTTTAATTTACAATATTTTGTTAAAAAGCCATAAAATGACAATAAGTACGTGAACGGCAGGATTCGAACCTGCGCGGGCAGAGCCCACATGATTTCTAGTCATGCCCGATAACCACTCCGGCACGTCCACTTCGACGTTTTGGTTGCGATTTTCTTTGACATTTTTTATAACTTAACAAGTTTTATTTTTTCCTTCAAAGAGTGTAGATTCTGGCAACTGGTCTAGAGATTTCTAAATCATTTCTTTTCTGAATGTGACTGATTACCATTTCTAAAATTATTATTATTATTTACTTTATCTAATTTTCAAAAACAATAAATATAATATTTATTTCATTTTATCTTGAAAAAATTTTATGATTAAAATATATTTTTTGTCCTGTAAATATGAAAATATTTGAAATATATTTCTATAAAATTTTAATAAGATAATATTATTTTATTGACTTTTATAATGTAAATTCAAAAATATAAATATTAGAAATTAAAAAATATATATAAAAATATAAGAACTAAAAAAATTTAATTATTTAATAAAAATAAAAAATTTAGAAAACTGCTACTCCCTCCATCCTATTATAATTATAGTCATAAATTGTTTTACACTAATAAATAAAAACTAATAAATGGATAAAATAAAATATCAGATTTACAAAATTAATCATATAATCATTAATTTATTTTTAATTTTGATGACTATATCATTAATATTACAAGAAAAACATAAAAAGGGTAATTAGTATTATATTAAAAATTAAAATAACAATTATTTTAAAATAATTTTTTTCTTACGTGATAATTATTATAAAATGAGATAAACATAGTAACATATTTCACATGTATTTTTTTGGGTAATTAAATAATTAAAAGCATATCAATATTTGTTATCCCAATGAGGAATCTAAATCTCAATGTAAATAACAAAATATTAACTTAAAAGTCAAATATCTTAATTTAAGAAGCTCGTTTTGCATAGGTAATAATAATGTATTAATGTTAGTAAATCATGAAGATATTACCTTCTATGCCCTTGGGAGGCGAAGTGCTGATTGCCGCATATAATCTCTAACATCTTCCTTTCCTTTGTCTTGTTTATATGTGAGAGAGTGTTTGTACTTTGTAGTAGCAAGCGAGCAATAGGCAATAGCATGGCTCCGAAGAAGGTTCTTCTCCTTTGCGGGGACTTCATGGAAGACTATGAAGTAACTAACTAACTAACTACCTACCTTCTTCTTCTTCAATAACTTCAATTCAATTCATTCATTCCTCTTACGTGTTTCTGTGTTGCTTGCAGGCCATGGTTCCATTTCAGGCATTGCAAGCCTTCGGTCTCGCCGTCGATGCCGTCTGTCCAGGAAAGAAATCCGGCGATGTCTGCCGCACCGCCGTCCATGTACTTGCCGGCGCCCAGGTCTCTCTCATCTTCTCTTCTGCCTTTGCTTCCTTACATAGTGTTTCCAATCATTGAAATCTGCAATTCAATTGATTTGCAATAAATCAGGCTTCAATTGATTTGTAAAAAAAAAAAAAAAACGGCTTGGCTTGGTTTTTTAATTTTTTTTTATCGATGAATAGAATTTCAACTTTTTTATATGGTGAGAAATAAAAATTATAAATATTAGTCATATAACCATCTATGGAAGGTAAAAAAATACTTAAAAAATAAAATAAAATCATATATACATTTTTTTATTTTAATCTTGGTTAGTTAAATATGATCTAGTGATTTATATTAGTAGCTTTCATTTCTTGCATTCGGAAGCACTCTGATTTGATATGTTCTCAACAACTTAAAATCAGATCTAATATAATTTATTAGGTTTAGAGAAAAGAAAAGAAAAACTCAATTGGACAGTTTGGTATGAGAATTTTATTTTCTATTTTCACTTTTAATTACAAAAATGCCAACCTGTTTTCATTTTAATTCCCTTTTCAAAAGTTTATAGGAAATAGTGAAATTTTTTTTATTTCCGTACAAATTTTTGAAAACAGGACAAAAAAGCTAGCGTCATTTAAAAAAAAAATTAAAAGTGAAAACAAAAAATGTTTTCTTAAACTAAACAACTCTTAATTAATCAATTCCCAGAATTGTAGTTCCAAGCCTGCTCATAGTTGACTTTGTAATTGATATGGTGGATAATTTTGGGTGATGCATTTTGGCTGCTTTCAGACTTATAGTGAGACGGTTGGTCACAATTTTTCACTCAATGCAACGTTTGATGAAGTTGATGCTGCAAGCTATGATGGGTTGTGGGTGCCAGGTGGGAGGGCTCCAGAGTATCTTGCTCACATTCCTGGTGTTGTGGAACTGGTGACCAAGTTTGTCGGTTTGGGAAAACAAATTGCTAGCATTTGTCATGGACAGTTGATTCTGGCTGCTGCTGGAGTGGTTAAAGGTCGCACGTGCACAGCTTTTCCTGCTGTTAAACCGGTGCTGGTTGCTGCTGGTGCTCATTGGGTTGAACCTGACACTGAGGCAGCAACGGTGGTAGATGGTGATCTCATTACTGCAGCTACTTATGAGGGGCACCCGGAGCTCATTCGCCATTTTGTGAAGGCATTAGGAGGCAAAATAAGTGACTTTGATAAGAAAATCCTCTTTATTTGTGGGGTAGGTTATAATGTTTATCATGTTGCTTATAGCTGAGAATCATGGGCTGCAATACTGCTCACCTTACTTCTTTTGGCATGATTAGTTGTAGTAGAATTTTAAGGGGTAGAGCTGAGAGACTATCTACTATTTAGTATGAAGGGTTTTTTGTTTGAGTAATTTCACCTTAATTGTGCAAGCCATTTGCCTCAGTGTCAGTTATTGAACCTAGTGTACCCAATAATTTCATTTTTTTTCCATAAAACTTTTCACTTTTATTGCAATTATGATTGATGAGGATGAGTTTTAATTACATTAATTGCAGGATTACATGGAAGATTATGAGGTCAAGGTTCCTTTTCAGTCCCTTCAGGCTTTAGGATGCCATGTTGATGCTGTTTGCCCCTCAAAGAAGGCTGGTGACACTTGCCCAACGGCTGTTCATGATTTTGAAGGAGATCAAACTTACAGTGAGAAACCAGGACATACTTTTGCTTTAACAGCTACCTTTGATGATTTGGATCCTTCAATTTATGACGCTCTTGTCATCCCTGGAGGTCGAGCACCTGAGTATTTGGCATTGAATGAGTCAGTCATTGCCTTGGTGAAGTATTTCTTTGAAAACAAGAAGCCAGTGGCATCTATCTGTCATGGCCAACAGATTTTATCTGCTGCTGGTGTTCTCAAGGTATTATTACTGTAAACTCAAAAAAAAAAAAAAAAACACCGTGTTTGTTATGTTTCACATATGCTATCAACCAGTATTTGAATTGAGTGGCTATTGATATAATTTGTCAGAAAAATGGTTGAGGTATTTAAGTATTTTACTATTGTTTTCTTGGAACTCATGTTCATTCTACACTTGTTTCTATTAGTCTTTCTGGTCAAGATTTGTCTTGTACCAATTATCAGGAAAGAAGAACACCCTATTTGACTACATCTCAAATGCTCAATAATTTGTTACTTCAGTTATTTGTTCTAACAGTATCAAGACGAAATTCTTTTTAATTGTTGGGATACAAAGGTGTAACTAGCAAGACTGAGCAAGTAGGAAGTTATCACTTATCATTGACTGGGTTACAGCCATTTCCTTGAATAAGTCATGCCGGCTTGCTTCTTATTTTGTTATTCTGGCTTGTCACTAAATCACACACATTGTCGGCAGACTTACTTTCTGATTAGTCTGGATTAATGAAATCTATTTATGCAACCAGCTTCTGTGTGACTTTATCTCCTGGTGTATTTTCTTATCTTAGTTCTTTTCACGTAGGCAGTTTTCTAGCTTTTGTATACTTTTTTTGCTTGCTCGGATAATTGGACTGTAATCCTTAATTCCTTGCCCTCTATCTCCCATCTAGGAACAGAAAGACTGACAATATATAGATTAAGCATAAAGAAATTAAATATATGTGGAACTGGACAGATGTTAACTAAGAGTCTCCGTAAATTGCTTCTTTTGTTTGATCGTTTCTAAATTTCCATCTATAATGAATTGATTAAAATCTTTGGTCATGGGTGCATCTCTAGATTAATTCTGCTGTCTCCTGAAATGCTTGATGAATTATTGAATTCTATTATGACTATATGGATGGTATTATTGGTTATGAGATCTCGTATATTCAATGATGTCTTCTTTGTTACTTCTATTTTTCTTAATTTCCCATACACCATTCATTTGTGAAAGTAGGTAGAAAACACATAATGATAATCATTGAATATCATGGATAGAAAAACATGATATTTTTGTCATTCCCTTGTTTCATTTTATCATCTATTGCTACAGAACTTCAGAATAGCACTGTTAATTTTTGGCTTTGCTCATGTGATGACATAATACGCAATGGATGATAGAATGAATTCTTAGTGCTACAGTGACATACATTTTTTATGTAACAGGGAAGGAAATGTACTGCTTATCCCGCTGTGAAGCTTAATGTGGTTCTGTCAGGAGCAACATGGCTTGAGCCTGACCCTATAAGCCGTTGCTTCACTGATGGAAATCTAGTTACTGGAGCTGCATGGCCAGGGCACCCTGAGTTCATTGCTCAGTTGATAGCACTACTTGGTATTCAAGTATCTTTCTAGATGCACTCTGTGATGTAATTAATTACCAATGAATAAATCTTGGCAGTCTCCGTATGCATTTTGTATCAAATATTATATGTATGTGAATGTATTTTACAGTACTGTATTTGAAGGACCTATAATGTGCAAGTGCATCATGCACTTGTTACTTTGAGGCTTGAGCACGTGGAATTTTTGGTTGGTGGCTATGAGTTCAGTTCCTCTGTAAAAAACTATGAATTTCAAAAGTTGGATATAGCGTGATAATGTACCTGATTATCTATGTACGGACTGATTTTATTACAGAGGAGCTGAATTCAGCTAGTTTTCAATTCGCCCCCCACTACCACTTTAGTCCCCTCGAAGATACGCAGCCTGGTTGATGTATCTTAATTCAAATATTTTTTTCCCACAATTTAATTGTAATTTAAAAAACCTCATCTCTTAATTTATTCTTATTTAATAAATAAAATAGCCACTCCTATACTATAAATTAGAATATAAAACTAAAAGAGTGATATTTTCACACTCCTCATTCTCTCCATTAGACATTCTCAACCTTAATGTATTATATATTTGTCCTATTTGAATATACATTTCACATGCTATTCTCACGGCTAACAAGAAAACATTTATCTTTTAACTATCTCAAACTACAATTTATGCCACCTTTTTTCTTCTTCTGAAAATTGACTTCAGAAAATTACTTTTTGAGATGTGTTAAAAGTTTTAACATCTCTAGAAATTCTTTTCTGAAAAAGATGTTTTAGAAAAAAAATAATTTAATTTAATTTTTGTTTATTATGTTTCATATTTATTTTATTTTGGTACATTAAGTTTTAAAAGTTTCATTTTGATCTTTTACATTTTCAAAATGTATTTTTTTTTCAACTTTTCGTTAAAAACGTTAGTATTATGTTACTTTTTAAATTTTAAAAAAGAATCAAAATGATATGTATCAAAGACATAAAGGACCATAACGAAACTTTTAAAATTTAATGAATCAAAGTGAAATAATTGTGAAACATAATAGATCAAAAGTGACATTGAGTCTTTTAAAATAATTAATTTTACATAGTGACACTAAAAAACTGTTTGTCTTTATTTTATTTTTAAACATCTAAAAAAATTATCATTTTCTTTAATCTCTATTAGATCTGAAAATGTAAAAAATGTATTACCACCCAAATTGAATGATGTCAACACATAATCTCATTGGAACTATTAAAAATTCTTATAATCCTCATCAGAAAATCAAAACCTTTCACACAACTTTCTTATTAAAAACAGAAGCAGGGGAGATCAAAGCAAGAGTTGTTTTCGACGAAAGAAAAAAACATAATCCTAACTCGTCAGTTAATCCAGATCTAAACGAGAAAATTACAATGTGGCTCTTCTCTTTGTGAGGTTTGTGAGCAAGATCTCCACTTTCGTGCACGATTGGATCGGGCGAGTAGAGATTTTCGATTCGACGTCTACAATTGGACCGGACAAAGGCAAGCAACACAAAGAGGGATCGAATGATGCATTTCATTAGACCAAAATGAACACTAATGTTTCTAATAAAAAATTAAAAAAAAGGATTGAAAGATGCATTTCGAAAATATAAAGGACAATAATGAAACTTTTAAAAGATAATGTACCATAGTGAAGTAGTGACATTAAATCATTTTAAAATTAAAAGTTAAAAAAATACTAACATTTTTAACGAAAAATTGAAAAAAAAGATAAAAATGATACATTTTAAAAACATAAAGAATTAAAATAAAACTTTTAAAACTTAATGTATCAAAATAAAATAATTGTTAAACATAATGGAGCAAAAATAATATAAAAAAAATTACAAATGGAAGTAATAAATAACAATTGGCATAAAGGAGAACACATGTGGGCACGTCACACGTGGGTTCTTAAGAAAAAAATGTTCTCACAATTATAATTTTAAGTAATTAAATTATTATTGAGAAATAAAAGCATCCATTATTTGTTTTTCCGAGGAATCTAATCTAAATATTTACTCAGTCAAATCTTAATTTAACAACCTTTTTATGCAGGTGCAGAGGTAAGATGCTCATTGCCGCATGATCTCATCATCATCTTCCAATCCTTTGTTTACATCCAATGCTCTCATTCTGACTCTGAATCTGTGAGAAAGTGTTACGTAGTAGCGAGCATTAATAGCATGCATGGCTTCCAAAAGGGTTCTTCTCCTTTGTGGGGACTTCACTGAAGACTATGAAGTAACTACCCTCTTCTTCACACGTACTTCACTTCTCTCTCATTCTTTTCAATTCATTCATGTTATCAATAATTCATTCCTCGTACGTGTTTCTGTGTTGCTTGCAGGCCATGGTTCCATTTCAGGCATTGCAGGCCTTCGGTCTCACCGTTGACGCCATCTGTCCCGGAAGGAAAGCCGGTGATGTCTGCCTCACCGCCATCCATGGAATTCACGGCGACCAGGTCTCTGTCATGTTCTTTTCTGCCTTTGCTCCTTAACAGTGTGTTTGTTTTTACGTTTAAAATGCTCAAACTGATGTTAGATCCAATCCAACATTTTTTTTAATAAAAAAAGAAGAGGAGTGCCATGAGGATGACATTCCAATTATATTGGCACCCCATCAACATCTTCCCGAAAAACACACACCTCATATATCATTACAATATAAAAGAAAATCTGAACAAGCACTTGGGAGGATCAAACTAAGAGAAAACACCAAAGGGAACGCACTAAATTGTGTCATTCAATTGATTTGCAAAAAATAAGGCTTGAATTGATTTTTAAATTTTTTATGGTTGAATAGTGTTTTACTTATATACGTTTAAAAATCAAGATCTCCATGTTTGTATACACAACATAAGGGGGTATGAAATGAGAATTTTTTCTAAAGTGAGAAACAAACATTATAAATATGAGTCATGTAAATTTGTATAAATGATAAGAATACTTACAAAAAGTCTCATGTACATTTTTATTTATTTTACTTTTAGTTATTTGAATGTCATTTTAATGGTCTATATTTATAATTTTCATTTCTTATAGGAAGAATTTTGATTTGATATGTTCTCCAATGGTGAAAACAAAAAAATAAGTTGTTTTCTTTCCATACAAGTTTTTGAAAACATGAAACATACAACTCTTAGGAACTTTGTAGTTGTTATGGTTGAAGTTTTAATTTTGGGTGATGCATTTTGGCTGCTTTCAGACTTACTCTGAGATGATTGGTCACAAATTTATACTCAATGCAACGTTTGATGAAGTTGACGCTTCAAGCTATGATGTGTTGTGGGTGCCGGGTGGGAGATCTCCTGAGTATCTTTCTCGTGTTCCTGGTGTTCTGGAACTGGTGACCAAGTTTGTAAGTTTAGGAAAACTAATTGCTAGCACTTGTCATGGACCTTTGATTCTGGCAGCTTCTGGAGTACTTAAAGGTCGCAAATGTACGGCTTTTCCTTCTCTTAAACCAGTGCTGCAACATGCTGGAGCTGATTGGGTTGATCCTGACACCATGAATACAACAGTGGAGGATGGTGGATTCATTACTTCAACTACTTTTGAAGGGCACCCGGAGATTATTAGCCGTCTTGTGAAGGCATTAGGAGGCAAAATAAGTGGCACCAAAAAGAAAATTCTCTTTATTTGTGGGGTAGGTTCAAATGTTTCTGCTTACAGTTGATAATCATGGGCTGAGACTATCTACTTTTTGTTGTTTGAGAGATTGGTAGCCACACATGGTGTAAGATTGTAGTCTTAATTACACTATACCATTGAGTAACTTCACCTAAATTGTGTAGGCCATTTGCCTCAGTTATTGCACCTAGTGTACGGAATAATATTTTCTCTCTTTTCATGTTTCTTTCACAAGACTCTTCAATTATGTTGCAATGATGCTTAATGAAGCTAGATGAGTATTAATAACTTTAATTGCAGGATTTCGTGGAAGATTCCCAGGCCAAGGTTCCTTTTCAGTCCCTTCAGTCTTTAGGATGCCATGTTGATGCAATTTGCCCCTCCAAGTTTGCTGGTGACATTTGCCCAACTGCTGTTCATGATTTTGAAGGAGGTCAAACTTACAGTGAGAAGCATGGACATCATTTTGATTTAACAGTAGCCTTTGATGATGTAGATCCTTCAGACTATGATGCTCTTGTCATCCCTGGAGGTCGATCACCTGAGTATTTGTCATTGATGGATCCAGTCCTTGACTTGGTGAGGCATTTCTTTGAAAACAATAAGCCAGTGGCGTCTATTGGTCATGGCCAACAGATTTTAGCTGCTGCTGGTGTTCTAAAGGTATTTATACTGTAAACTCAAAAGAAACACTGTACTTGTTATGTTTCACATATGCTATCAACCAGTATTTGAATCAAGTGGCTATTGCTATAGTTTGACAAAAAAGAAAAGAAAAGAGAGATCATGAATTGCATATATTGACTCTTGAGGTAATCTTGAAGTTGAGGTATTTTAACACTGATTTCATGGAATTTTTGTTCAATCCACACTTGTTTCTATTAGTCTTTCTGGTCATGATTTGTTTTGTACTAATTATCAGGAAAGAAAAGCATTCTATTTGACTACATCTCATAATAATTTTTTGCTTCAATTGTTTGTTCTAACAGTATCCAGACAATTCTTTTGAATTGTTGGCTTACAAAGGTGTAACTGGTAAGACTGAACAAGTAGGAAGTTATCACTTATCATTTACTGGGTTAAAGTCATTTCCTTGAACGAGTCATGCAGGCTTGCTCCTAATTTTGTTATTCCGGCTATTGTCCCTATCTTCTTTCTTGTGTTGCTGGTTGGTAGAGACATACATTATGCATGAATTGAGAATCACGGATCTGCTGTGCAGACTGACGTTCTGATTAGTCTGGATTAATGGAATGTATTCAGCCAGCTTCTGTGTGGCTTCATCTCCTGGTGTATTTGGTGTTCATGAAATGATTACTTTTGTTTCCCAAATTTATTCTTATCCTAGTCCTTTCTCACTTAGGTAGTCTTCTAGTTTTTTTAGTATACCTTGTTTGCTTGCTTGGATAATTAGATTGTAATCCTTAGGTATATTCGTAGGATATTTCACTTTACTTGCCCTCTATCTCCTATCAAGGAACAGAAAGAATGATAATATATGGAATGATTAGTTATGAGTTCTCGTATATTCAATGATGTCTTGTTTGTTACTTTTATTTTTCTTAAATTCCTATACACATCAGTGAAAGTAGGCAGAAAAACACAACGATAATCATTGAATATTATGGATTATTGAAAAAGGTCATATTTCTGTCATTCCCCTTATTTCATTCTATCATCTATTTCAGTATTGCGACAGAACTTCCAAATCTAGCACTACTCTTCTTTGGCTTTGCGTATGTGATGACTTAATTGATATGCAATGGATGGCAGAATAAATTCATAGTGCTATGGTGACATACATTTTTTACTGTAATAGGGAAGGAAATGTACTGCTTATCCCGATGTGAAGCTTAATGTGGATCTGTCAGGAGCAACATGGCTGGAGCCTGACCCCATAAGCCGTTGCTTCACTGATGGAAATCTAGTTACTGGAGCTGCATGGCAAGGGAACCCTGAGTTCATTGCTCAACTGATGGCCCTACTTGGTATTCAAGTATCTTTCTAGATGCACTTTGTGCTGTAATAAATTACCAATGAATAAAGATTGGTGGTTACCATATGCATTTTGTATCAAATATTATATATATGTGGATGTATTTTACAGTACTGTATTTGAAGTACCTATGACGTGCAAGGCATCAGGCATGGATGCACTTTAGTTACTTTGAGCACAGGGACCGGTGGCTATGAGTTCAATTCCTCTGAAATAAAAAAATGCAGTATTTTTAGAGCAGTAACACATTGTTGGTTCATAAAAGTAAATAACTATGCATTTTACTACACCAAATATGAGATTGTGCTGTATTTGGTGTAGTAAAGTAAATTTCAAAATAGAGTTGGGTATATAGTGATTCTCAGGTGTCTCAATCTCCTAAAAAATGGATGTCCAATTTCTCATCCATGATATCCTGTTTGATATAAGGTTATAAGTAATTTTGAGAATTTTTCTATTGAAAAAAAAATTATATATTTCCAATTGAAAAGCTCTTAAAAAAAATACCTGTGACTTTATCCAAACAAAACCACAGATAAGTTAGGTGGACTCATACTTTACGATAAGGGAATCACGGATAGGCTTGCTAGCTATGGTTTGTGTTTGAAGGTCCAATTTAGAGTTTTTGACGTTATCCCTTCCTTTATTTCAAACACTGTTTTTTGCGGACGTATCTTGTGAATTTTACGATATGTAGATCATTCTATCGTGCTAAACGTGCCTTCATGGTGCTTAACGCAGAGTGCTTGAGGCCTGAGCTTGATGGCCAGTGCGCCAGCGCTACGAGTGTTCAAAAATCAGTTCCGGAAAAAAACCCAACCAAACTGGTTCCGAATTGGTTTAAACGGTTCGATTTTTTAAACCAAAATTTTGAGAACTGATTTTAAAAAAATGGTTCGGAACCCAACTGGTTTTAAAAATTGATTTGTGAACTAAATTAGTTTAGAACCAGTTTTAAGAATCCAGTTAGTTTCAAACTAGTTTACAAACTGTTTTTTTTTTCTTTAAAAAGCTTCCGATTTTAGAAAATAAAATAGTTTAGTTATTAAGTAAATCAAACCGATTTTAAAACCATCTTTGGTTTGAACCAAATTTATTTGGAAAACTAGTTTAGTTTTATCTAACCGAACTACTTCGACTCAAAAAGTAGTTCAGTTCAGTGCAGTTTGGAAATGATTCGGTTTGAATAAATTTATATGCACACCCTAGCGAATGCTAAGTACGATCGTGGTTGTGCTATGTGCAAAGTGCTTGAGGGACCATGACATTTAGAACAATGGTTGAGGAATCCTTGACTCGAAGGAGTATAAATATAAGAGATTATGTCAATTCATTATATTTTACTTATTATGAATAATCCTTGACTCGAAGCAGTATAAATCCTTGATTAAGGGCTTTTAAGTCTTTTATTAAGTGGGTTAATAAAAAGGATTATTCATAATAAGTAAAATATAATGAATTGTCCCACAAACCAATTTACATCTCTATTTCAAATATGACAGACTAATTAAGGGGAATAAGTATTACAAATCTAATAGTAATCAAATTCCATGCATTTCTTATTCCTACATGTAATATATAGCTCTCGATTGCTTTTAAGATTGATGTTTATCTTTATAAAATAACACAAGATTTTTTAACATATTTTGTTCTTAGTCACGTGTTTCGTAAAAAACTTCTTAAAAAGTCATCTACCCAAAATTACTTTCAAGTCAAACACACTTAATTGTGAAATTTTTAAGTGATATGATACTGAAAAATACATGCATGCATATTGTTAACATATGTAATACTCATCAACTGTATGATTTTATATTTATTCAATTTCCTAGATCCCTCTCATTTGAGTATCGATTCATTTATGTATCTATCTTGTTGAAAGACTGTCAAGAATCACTTCTTGTTTGTACCTCATCTTTTTGTAACATCGATCACTCTTAACCTTCATTAGCACTTGGAATCACTAGCATATGCACATGTAATGGTGTGGGGGAAATTGCCCCCACAAGAACTTATTTTTTTATTTGTATATTTGTAATAAAAAGATTTTTGTCCCATTAAAAAAATGGGTATTGTCTCCTTAAGATATATTTTTTTAAATGAATGTAAAAAATATAAGAAACAAAAAAAAAATTGATACTAATCTCACTATTTTATCCTTTTAATTGTTGATAATATTGATAACAAAAAAATCATAAAATATTTTCAAAATATAAAAATACGATAATTATAATTTATAAAAACCTTAAATATTTTTCATCCTTACAAATAACACGATTCTAAATTGCACCTATACTTTCGTGATTTTGAATAGGAAACTATCAAACTAGAAAATATGTAGCTTCACACATGGTCACATGGACAAAACATTCTTAATTTTATACTCTACTAATAAATCAAAAACACCACAATAGTTCCTACTTCGCAACATATGCACTACTTGAATGATTGATAAGCAACTGGAATGAAATGCAATCTTTTTCTATTTTATTCTGTTACTTTATTGATTCGGTTCATCAAGACCCTTTACCACATTGATCCAATAATCAACGGGCTGATAGAACAGAAATGGAAATAGTAGCATTGGATGGAGAACCAGTAGAGATTCCTTCCCGATTCATCATATTCGTTTCAACAAACACAGGCGTAGTTGGTCGCAAGTTCTCCATTAAGCTCTTGCTTTTGAGCAGCACTACTAATTCAGACATTGTTGGCCTTGTTGCAGCTGATGCTTGAGTGCATAATAACGCAATTTCTATGATTTTCTTCACTTCTTCTGCATGATATTCATCAGGGTCTATGTCCTTGTCCACAAGCTCCAACTGCATGCCTTTCTCATACAGTTTCCATGCCTGTTAAGTGAAAATCAAATGTCTCATACTCGGCCATATAGTAAAATTTAATGAGAAAACAAACAATTCCAAGTTATAGAAACTTGCTTACTCGTTGAAGAAGGTACTCACGACCATCATCACTAATCTTCACATCAGTACTCTTTTGACCACTTATGATTTCTAGGACCACAATACCATAGCTGTAGGTATCAGCCTTCTCTGATAATTGACCTTGCATTGCATACTCAGGTGCTGTGTATCCCCTAACAAGTGCATATAGTGCATAATTAATTTGTCTCTTTTGCTACAACTTGATGCTCAAATAAATGTCAAGAAATTCATGTGAATGCATGCAATTGTATTGTTTACTTACAATGTTCCTGCAAATTTTGTGCTAAGATGAGAACGATCCCTTGGCAAAAGCCTTGCCAACCCAAAATCAGCAATTTTGGGCAGGAGATCATCATCTAGAAGGATATTGCCAGTCTTTATATCTCTATGAATGATGGACACATGGAACTCCTCATGTAGATATGCTAGTCCCCTTGCTGTGCCTAAAATTATATCATAGCGTTGTTTCCAATTGAGGCAACCTTTTTTATCACCTGTTTCCCAAGTTTGTATAGATACTTAAGATTGTGGAGAAGAGAAGAAAAAGTAATAAAGATTCAAAAATTGATTCCATTGATGGTTGACATGAGTTACCAAATAAAAATTTGTCAAGGCTGCTATTTGTCATGTATTCATAAACTAGGATTCTCTCTTGGCCTATGCTGCAACAACCAAGAAGTCTAACCAGATTTCGATGATGAACATTACTTATAAGTTTCACTTCACTTTCAAAATCATCCTTCATCTTGCTTGATTTCCCCAACACTAGTTTCTTGACAGCAACAACTTTTTCATTTTTCAGAGTACCCTGTTTAATAGTATGTATAATTGACAATGAAAATGAAAGTGTTTTTCTCTGCTTCACTTTAAAGTATTTCTTTTGTAGGGACTTTTGTATTTTATTTTTCTAAAATATAATTACAGAAAAAATCTTTATATTTACTTTATCTCATATTTTTTAAAATTTGTACAAAAAGTTTGGAAAACATAATTTCGTTGCAACAATCTGAGTATTAGTCAAAATTTATCAAAAACTATAAAATTAAGAGACAGTCATTAAATAATAATTGAGTCACACAAAAATTTATGATTTTAAATAATTTTTAACTAATAATAGAAAGTGTATTTAAAAGAGTTTGTTAATTAGATAGTGTGTTGCTTGCTTGTTTGTAATCAATGTAAATAGAGAAAAAAAGTATAATAAGATATTATTTTTGTAAACATGAACAATTTCTCAAATAAAATAGATCGACTGCTTTAAAAACACATACACACAATCGTTATTGTCTTTGAACATGCTTTCCATCTTAATATTGTAAAAAACAACAACATAAATTTACCTTATATACAGCACCAAAACCTCCTTCTCCAAGTTTATTGTCAGCACTGAAATTTTTTGTTGCAGCATTCAAATCTTTATACTTGAAGTTAACTGGACCTTTCAACTCAGTTGCTCCCAATATGTCAGCTGCAAAGGAACACACGACTTTTGATTTTGTAATAAATAAAAAATGAGAGATGACTTTTAGATTAGCTTATTTTGTATTTAAAATAAGTTATAATAAAAAAATATTAGGAGAGCTTTTGAAAAAAGAAATAATTATTAGCCACAAAATAATAATAAATAATCATGAAAGAAATTAGGAAACAAAATAAAGAAATTATCACTGCGAGGTTACTGAGTGCAAAAAACAAATGTAGAACTATCTATCATTTTATTTTATTTTTCGATTTGAAAAGCATTAAAAATGCAAACCATGAACTAGTTAACATCACAATTACTTACCTTTGGGAGC
Source organism: Glycine tomentella (assembly GCA_007407185.1). NCBI lineage: Eukaryota > Viridiplantae > Streptophyta > Magnoliopsida > Fabales > Fabaceae > Glycine > Glycine tomentella. Next base: position 1,942,304 of record PYAF01004439.1, read on the forward strand.
CCTCTTTGGTTTAATAAACAATCTCCAAGCAAACAACACAAGGAGGAGAACAACACCTCCTACGACACCACCTATAATAGCCCACTTCTTGCTTGAACCTCCTGCAATAGTGCAGTATCTAATTATTTATAAAAACAGAAATGTTTTTTTAAAAAATAAATATATAACCCTGACAATTTTTATCCAAATACAAGTTTAACAAAAGGGATTTATTGTAAGTCTACCTTCTTTTAAATAGGGTCTGATATCAATGGTCTGATTATCAGCAAAGAAAGGTTTGGTTGAGTATCTCATAAAACAGCCAGCATCATATGCTGTACCATCTGTGTTGGGAAGGCAACTTTGTAAGTTGTTGTATCCAACTTGCATGCAATCCAGACATTTCTGTGGGGAAGTAGTTTCAACACACTGTGCAATGGCATAAATGGCACTACCACCATTCACCTGTGTCTTAGTAGCTGCATAAAATCCTTTAATTTTAGGTGTTGCTGTTTGAAGGTCCACTAGTGCTTGTTGTCCAACTGCTCTAAAACCTGTGGCATTTGAACTCCTGTTCCCACAAGTTACCCCACCACCAATTTCAGTCGTCTGTTGGTAGAACCTCTCACTCTCATACCTTATCACACATTTTGAGAATATCCAGCATTAATATAAAATAAATGATCAAATACTTAACATTAATTGTCTGACTATAATATTGCACATAACATTAATTAATACAAAACTTATTGAAAAATATGTTGGATAATTTCCGTTTTTAGTTGATTGATAATCTTATCTTTATTTGAGAAGATATTTATTTGATAAGATATAATAGATATCTTTTAATTGATAAGATATAATCTTATTTGATTTGATGGCTTAAGGCCCAGCCCATTTCACCCTATAAATAGATGAGTAAGGGTGGAGGCAAAACACACAGAAATTTGAGAGCCTCAAGTGACAGTCTTGAGTGGCATATTTGAGCAAGCCTCTGTGCTTGCATATTTGA
>PYAF01004439.1:1943394-1975983 GCA_007407185.1 Glycine tomentella
AGGACTTATATGATCCCATTGTCCTTAAAGAAAAGCCGACCGGGAAGTCAGACAAGGATTGGGAGATCCTGAGTCGGAAGGCCGTGGCTACAATCAGGAAACACATTGACAAAAGCCTCTTTGAGCACGTGTCCGAGTTCACGAACGCGTATGAGTTGTGGAACAAGCTAGAGTCCATGATTCAGAAGAAGACTCCCAGGAACAAAGCACACCTGGTCCGCCGGCTTGTGAAGCTAGAATACAAGGACGGCATGAGTATGATTGAGCACCTCAATTCCTACAAAGGAATTGTAAATCAACTGTCCAAAGCCAACATGAAGATTGATGACGAGATGCAGGCTTTGCTGTTGCTAAGTTCACTACCGGAAAGTTGGGATACTTTGGTAGTAACATTGAGCAACTCGGTTCCAGAAGGAAAACTAACAATGGATGCCGTGACAGACAGTCTCCTGAATGAAGAAGCCAGGAGAAGAGAACGAGGTGTATCCAGCACGTTTGAGGCTCACGTTGCTGAGAACCGAGGAAAGACCGACTTCCAGGTTCGTGGGAAGAACCGAGGTCGTGAGAGACGGGATAGGTCCCGAGACCGGTCAAGACCGAAGAGTGAACTGAAGTGCTTTTACTGCGGAAAGCCCGGACACAAGAAGATAGACTGCTGGATTCTTCAGAGAGATGAGCAGAGTGGGTCTGTGAAGTCAGACCAGGGTAAGAAAGAGGTGAAGAGCACCACGACGGTGGTAGCTAGTGTTGGGGCCGAGATATTTCTTCTCGGAGAGAATTTTGTGAATGTTGCTTTTGATGATTGTGCCTGGATAGTTGATTCGGGTGCCTCTTTCCACGTGACCCCTCACAGAAGGTTTTTCTCCTCGTATACGAGTGGAGAGTTTGGAGCTGTGAAGATGGGAAATCAGGTGACCAGCAAGATTGTTGGTGTCGGCGATGTGACCCTGACCTCGGAAGTAGGGTGCCGAATCGTGTTGAAAGATGTGAGGCATGTACCTGACATGCGGTTAAATCTAATCTCGGTGGGAAAGCTGGACGACGTCGGGTTAGTGAACGGCTTTGAGGGCTGTAGATGGAAGCTATCCAAGGGAAGTTTGGTGATAGCCCGTGGAAAGAAGGAAGGCTCCTTGTATGTAATGCAAGGAAGGATGATTGACGGTGATGCCAACACTGTCTTTGATGGATCAAGCCTGGAGTTGTGGCACAAGCGTCTTGGCCACATGAGTGAGAGAGGGCTTGAGATCTTGGAGAAGAAAGAGCTATTGACCGAGTTGAAGGTCAAGTGCTGGAGAGTTGCTCGCACTGCCTAGCTGGAAAGCAGCACCGGGTTTCGTTTGTGAGACCGGATCAGCCCAGGAGACGGAGGTGCATACTTGACCTCGTCCACACTGACGTTTGCTCCATGTCGGAGAGATCGATTGGAGGAGCGCAGTATTTTGTCTCTTTCATTGATGACCACTCCCGCAAAGTGTGGGTCTACCCGTTGAAGACTAAGGACCAGGTTCTCCAGTCGTTTAAGGAATTCCACGCAATGGTGGAAAGGGAGACTGGCAAGAGGTTGAAGGTGGTCAGATCAGATAATGGTGGTGAGTATCGTGGTCCCTTTGAAGCTTACTGTAGAGAAGCTGGGATCAGATTTGAAAGGACGCCCCCCAAGACACCTCAGCTGAATGGACTCGCTGAGAGGATGAACAGGACTATTGAGGAGAAAGTCCGATGTATGCTATCCAATGCCGGCTTGTCGAAAGCATACTGGGGAGAGGCAGTCAGAACAACGGTTGATTTGATAAATCTCTCACCATCACGACCGCTGGATGGAGATATTCCAGAGGAAGTTTGGACAGGTCGGAGAGCGACCTATGATCATCTGAGAGTGTTTGGATGCCGAGCCTTCGTGCATGTCCTTAATGATGAGAGGGCGAAGCTAGATGCGAAGACGAAGGAATGCATATACCTCGGTTCGCCGAAAACCGAGTTTGGTTTCAGACTGTGGGATCCAATCAACAAGAAGATTGTGAGAAGCCGAGATGTAGTGTTTCATGAGGATGAAACCATTCATGACATCTCGAAGCCCCAAGTCCGGGTTACTGTTCGAAGTGAAGAACCCGTCCCTCGTGAGAATGCTGAAGCAGGGGAAAAAACCAGTGAAGAGATCGCTGGAGGCGATGAAGATGATGATGATGCCGGGATCCGAGATGAAGATGAAGAATCAGATTCTAATGAGGCTGAGGAAGAACAGTTTAGATACCCCACTAGAGAAAGAAGACCTTCTGCAAGGTACCCACCAGATGAATATGCTGTAATTGCTGAGGATGGTGAACCTCAGAGTTATGATGAGGCGGTGGAGAGTCCAGAGAGTGATGAATGGGAGAAGGCCATGCAGGATGAGATGAGATCCTTGCATGATAATCAGACATATGAGTTGACCAAGCTACCTAAGGGGAGGCGAGCTCTGAAGAACAAGTGGGTGTATAAGATCAAACAGGAGGAGAAAGGCAAGAATCCGAGATACCCCAAGAAGGAAATACAGGACGTGATGAATTCCCTGCATGAAAACCAAACTAATGAGTTGGTCGAGATGCAAGGCTACTCGGATGCCGACTTAGGGGGAGATTCCGACTCGAGAAAATCGACGACGGGATATTTGATGAGATTTGTTGGAGGAGCAGTCTCTTGGCAATCAAGATTGCAGAATTGTGTGACACTATGGACGACCGAGGCCGAGTACGTTGCAGAGTACTTGGCAAAGTGCACACCGATTTGAACTGGTCCGATATGATGACCAAGCCGGTACCAACATGGAAATTTGAAGATTGCTGTGGAGGAGCCAGACTGATGAATTTGGCACATTGAAGCCGAGAAAGAAGGCCGGGATGTTGAAGTTGAAGAACCTCGGTCTCACTGAAAAACGGAAGGGGGAGATTTGTTGGATAATTTCCGTTTTTAGTTGATTGATAATCTTATCTTTATTTGATAAGATATTTATTTGAGAAGATATTTATTTGATAAGATATAATAGATATCTTTTAATTGATAAGATATAATCTTATTTGATTTGATGGCTTAAGGCCCAGCCCATTTCACCCTATAAATAGATGAGTAAGGGTGGAGGCAAAACACACAGAAATTTGAGAGTCTCAAGTGACAGTCTTGAGTGACATATTTGAGCAAGCCTCTGTGCTTGCATATTTGAGAGATTCTTAGAGAGTTTGAGTGAAACACTCTAGGTTTCGTTTGAGTGACCACCATTGGGGAGAGGTTGAGTGTACCACCACTTTGGTGTGTTTTTGATTCATTGTAACCCATATTTGTTATAGTGAATATTTGATCTGGACTTGGTCCCGTGGGTTTTCCTCTTCGTGTTGAAGAAGGTTTTCTCCCACGTAAAACAAATTCTGATTGTCTCTCTCGCTCCTCTTTCTTTTGATTTCCGCTTCCGCATTTGATTTGATATTTGAGGGTCCGAGATAACCCAACAAAATATGAGGACTGAATCATGGACAAAAGATATAAGTAGTATTTTTATATTTTTCACAAATAATCATAATTTTAATTTTGATTACTATGTGGTTTCATTGATAACCATATATATATATATACGTGTGTGTATTAATAAATTGATAATGATTGTATAAATGGATTTTATTTAATTTTTTTACATAGATTAATTTAAAACTAAAGAATTTTCCTTTCATTTTTTCCACTATTTTATATATGATAATTGCCACTTATATATACATTCTAGCTGTAATAATTTTGGGACAATTATATAATATCTTTTATGTTTTTGAGTTTTATTTGTATTCATTTTAGTCATATATGTTTTGAATAAAGGTTTATTTTATTTAGAATTTTATGTTTTTCTACTTTTTTACACTTAATCTTAGATTGTTTGCTCGTGTTTTTTAGAAAATTTAATGAATTGAAAGACTCGTTTGATGAAGAGTTGAAGAGCACTATCATCAATGACTCAATGTAGAAGAAAAATAAGACATTTGAATTCACAGACTTGGCTTAAGCCATTCCCATTTGGGGACAGCTTAAGCAGCACCTAGGAGAAAACAAAGGAGGTTAATGACTAAGCTTAAGTTGTCTGCATTTGGGGATCGCTAAAGCGAGTTTTAATGAAATATAAAAGGGAACCTTTGACACATTAAAGGGGTTTTAATTTTTGTGTTTTTGAGGCTTAGAGTTCAGAAGTCACATTTGGACGGCTTCCATGCTTAAGGCTTTGCCCCAGATCAATTCTTCATCAATTTCCGTTTCCTCCACAGCTATGAGTAGCTAATTTCAACCTTCATTGGGGTTAATGTAATTGAATATATTTTCATGTAATTACTCTTTTTTATTATTCAATAAATAATTGTTATTACTTCTTTTCTTTTCTATGCTTGAAGTTTATTCTTGGCTTGATCATCCGAATGTATGATTCGTTTTATTTGATTATAATAGAAAACTTTAATTGAATTGTGAATTGGAGAGATCACCCAATAATTTTATGTCCACTGATAAGGTAAAAATGATTGAGTGTCATTAGAGCACTCTTAATTTCTTTAATGCAAATTAAACAATTTGATTATATTAATTCAAGGATTGATAGTAGAATTAAAAATAAATTAGGTTATTTCTCTTAAGAAATTAAGGATTGAAAATATTTGTGGATAGATGATAATAAAAATTTATGTGAATAAGAAAAATAGTGATGGCATGTTTAGATGGTTTGACGAAGTTAAACCCCTACGAAAAGCCCAAAATATCCAAATTCTCTTTCTTTAGTGGGGGAGGGGGAAGATAGGGATAGAACAAAAAGAAAAGTTATATCATTTAGATTTTAATTTTCAAGCAATATTGATGGAAAATTTCTATACTTTCAATCAATTAAAAATTTCTTATAAAGTTTATTTTTAAAGTGATTGTTATAAAATAAAATAATTTTACCATAAGCAATAATTTATATTTGGATAATATTATAAAACTTTTCTACACTAATAGTTTATATTTAAATGAACTTTTACTATTTATATTAAACAATGTATTTCTATTGCATTTTTTACAATACTATGTTTTCTTCTTCATCAAATCATTATCTTGTTTCACATTCTCTATCTTTTCCTATATTTCTTATGCAAGTTAATTTTAGTTTATGCAAAAACTAAGTTAATTTTTCTTCTTCTTCTAAAAATGCTTTTGAAGAAGTTTATTCAAATAAACATGCCCTTAGTTAAAATTGAATGACAAACACATTTAGAGATCAAATCATGCTGAAATATATGTAATTTATATAAATTATTACACCATTCAATAATTTCTAATTAGATAATTTTATTTCAAAATCCACTATTATACTTAAGTATAATAATTTTCACAGTTTGTATTTGATTGTATACCTGAGGAAGCAGTCATTGTAGATGACTCTGGCGCCGTTGGCTTTGGAGCAGTTTGAATTTGGGTGGAGGCGATGTTGAAGCAAGCAAGACAGTAATTTTTGGAGACATAATTTCTGCATTGAAACATATATAGCATATGTTAACACCTCTCCCCTGGCTTTATATGCTATGCCAAAGTGCTTGTTATCATTGCTAATTTCTTCTCTCATCTCTAAGATCGAATCATTGACATTTGCAAAGAAGCTACCCGGGTTGGAAGCGTTAACTGGGCTACACCCAGTGTTATTAGACGTGGGTTACGTGTGGCTGCAACTGCATATTCAGCATTAATACTGCTCCACCATATCAAAGTTAAGGCCAAAAGTTTACGTTGAAGAATCATCCTTATAGCTTTGTGATCGGTTTGAGATACTAGTGTTTTGGTATTCTTTGGTTACCAAGTGTACTGCTATATATTATATTTCAGGAACTCTTGGACTTAATTGGCTTATTGACTTACCATAATCTCGGTCTTTTATAAGATTGTTGATAAATAAAAAAATAAATTACACGCATCTCTTTAGATTTGTCCTTATTATACATAATATTTTTTTTTTGTTTTTGAATCCTAAAGAAAATCTCTTGATTTTTGGACTTTGGTTACAATGATTCACCATCTTAAGCATAAAAGTTGTTCAACCAACCTTAAGAACTCAAAGTAATATATAAAAATAGAAGAATATCGTATGTAATAAAAATAAATCTCAATCAGATCATATAATTTACTCTAAACAAAATCAACTATGATCTATAACTAAAATTATTTTTTCTCATATAAATTAATTTATCTACCAAATTAAAAGCAAACCGTATATAAAAAAGTAAACATATTTGAAATCAATAACTTAATTAAAACTGTAACAAAAAAATAAAGTTAACTAAGTTTTAATTATTTCAGCTTTTTCTTATTCCAATTTTATGTCTTTTAATTTTTTTGACAATTTTTAGTCCTCCATTAAGTTTCTGTTAAGTAGTTTTAGTTTCTCTAAACATTTTTGCTCATTTTTACTTTTTTTAGCCCCTGGTTTAATTTTATTTCTCAAAATTAATATCTATTTTGTCTATTTTTAGTCCCTTATGTATTTTACGTTAGGGACTAATTTGGAGCAGTAAAAATAAATGAGTGACTAAAATTGAGCAAATTTTTTTGAAAGACTAAAAATGTAGACATAAAATTAATCAAGGACTAATACTTGTCAAAAAATTGAAAGACTAAAAATTAGAATTTAAAAGTTGAGGACTAAAAACTTAAATTAACCTAAAAAATAATTAAAAACAATTAACATATAATTTCTAACATTATATAACAAATGAAATAATTAGTGGTATTATAATCAATATAAGAAAATAAAATAATCTATATAGAAATTAATGTAAAATAAAATAATTTTGGCTAAAATTAATATAAAATAAACTTATATTTACTCATTTTTTCAGTAAGTATTAGTTATTAATTTGTTAATTTTTATTAATGAGATGATTCAAACCTACAATTTATTTATCTTATTTCTTCATTATTAAGTCAATCTTTTAATCTCTTACTCAGTTTCTCTTTTGACTTTGCGGGTTGCTAATATCTTCTTAAATTATAAGAGTGTGGGTTGAAAATGCCAACAAATCAAAGCACATAACTCATGTTTTATTTACCTAATGTATAAATTAGTGTCGTTATAAATAAAATCAATAAAATGAAAATTAAATAAGCACAATTGAATAATGAAGTAAAGGAAGAAAATGATACTTTTGAGTTCACTAGTGTGAGAGATGACTTGTTTCTTATACAAGACTTATATACTTGACAAAATTTATACACAAATAAAATATATATTGGGAGGGGACCAAATATTTAATCTTATAATAAATGTTAAGCAATTTTTTCCATTTAGGGGGCTATTGCCTTTGTGACGTTCTACGCAGTTCCGTCCCTAAGCGAAGGACATCCTTTTTAACATTTTTTTTTGTATATATACATATATTTGGAGATCAAATTCTTGACTACGTACTTGAAACACAACCATCTCCTAACCATATTAATAACTTGTAGCTATCCTTCATGTGTATATTAGTCACAAAGAAGAAATAGAACTGAAGAGTTGTACGTACGTCCTACAGATTGAGGAGCAGGATTTTTTGTTATTTTATATTTTTATGATATATATATATATATATATATATATATTCTCAAATTACAAGAGTGTGTGGGTTAATTTGAACATGCTAACAAATCAAAGCACTTAACTTATATTTTATTTACCTATTGTAAAAATTATTGTTATAAATAAAATCTATAAAATGAAATAAAAGAACAATTGAATAATGAAGTAAAGGAAGAAAATGATGATTTTATTTAAGAACATTGGTGTGACTAGACAACATAAAATATATATTTATAGAAAACCAGAGTTCTGAAAATAATTTTCTGTAAAGGTCATCATAAGAGGAAGGGGTTTGGAGCAAGATGAGAATTGGGGAAGCGGACTAGGGGAGGGGTGGTTATAGTAAATTTTAAGGAATCTTTTTGCATTTAAGGGGGCTATTGCCCTTGTGACGTTGAACGCAGTTCCGTCCCTAAGTGAATGGTATCTTTTTAATAATTTGTTTTGCACATATAAATTGTAGATCAAATTCTTGACCACGTAATTAAAAACATATATGCTGACCATATTAATAACTTGTAGCCTTTGTGTGTGTATTAGTTACAGGGAAGAAAGAGAACCGAAGAGTCATATACATCCCAGAGATTTAGGAGAAGTATGTTTTATTTGCCTAATGTAAAAATTATTGTTATAAATAAAATATATAAAATGAAATAATAGAATAATCGAATAATGAAGTAAAGGGAGAAAATGATGCTTTTCAGAACACTGGTGTGAGAGATGACTAATATATATTTAGTTGATAAGATTTATTGTGTTGTGTATTTTGACGTTGAAAATAATTTTATGTAAAGGTGAGAAATGTAAAGGAAGGAGGATGGAGCAAGATTAGAAGGGAAAGGGAACCAGGGTAGGAGCGAGAGCAAATGCCTTTATCACCGATGGTGTAATTTTCTTTTTAATTATTATTTGGGAGTAAAATTTAAATTTTTTATCAAAAAAAGATAGGTCAAAACATGATTTTTGATTTAGAAGTCATAACACATATTACGACTTATATATCTTATAATTTTTTAAATTGAACTCGTAAAAATTTACTACTTTAGTCTAATTTTTTTTAACATACTCGTAAAACATTTTATGACTTAATTTTTTACTGACTTTTATAATTTTTTGTTTTTTTAAACAAAATTACACCATTACGACTTTGAAGTCGTAATGGTCTTTAAGATCCCTTCAATTTTTTTTTGTTATGTTTCTTTTATTTTTGTACTTTTTTGTTTTAATATTTTAAACATTTTTTTTTATTTTTTTAATTTTTTAAAACTTTTTTATATTTTTTAACTTGTTTTCTTAATTCTTTTAATTTCATTTAATATTTGAATATATTTTTGATATATTTTTATTTTATATTTACTAATATTTTTTTACTTTTTGTTTTAATATGTTTTTAATATTTTTTATTAAAACGTAAAAATATTATTTTAATTTTAGAGAATATTTAAACAGAATATTAAAAAGTAAAAAATATAAAAATGTATTAAATAAAATAATATATTTAAAATTAGATATACCAAGTTAAAATAATATTAAATGAAAGCATATAAAAATATATTCAAATATTAAATGAAATTAAAAAAATTAAGAAAATAAGTTAAAAAAATATTAAAAAGTTTAAAAAATGAAAAAAATAAAAAAAGACGTTTAAAAAAAGTAAACAAAATTAAAACAAAAAGGTAAAAAAAATAAACAAAATGTAACCAAAAAAAAAAATTGAGGTCGTAAAGACCATTATGACTTCAAAGTCGTAATGGTATAATTTTTTTTAAAAAGAAAAAAAAGATAATAAAGTGGTAAAAAATTATATTGAAGTCGTAATGTTTTTTATGACTTCAATTTAAAAATTATAAAATATATAAGTCGTATCATGTGTTATGACTTTCAAATCAGAAGTCGTAATACCCATTACAACTTATTTCTTTTTGATAAAAAAATTTAAATTCTATCCCCAAACGATAATTAAAAAAAATTACACCCTATCAAAGATAAAGTCGAGAAAAAATATTTAATCTTATAATAAATGTTAAGCAACTTTTTTCCATTGAGGGGGGCTATCACCCTCTTGAACACAGTTCCATTCCCAAGTTAAGTGTATCTTTTATAATAGTTATGTTTTTGTGCATAAAAAGTTGGAGATCGATCAAATTCTTAACTACATATTTAACAATTATCTTCTAATCATATTAATAACTTGTAGCCTTCGTTTGTGTATTAGCTAATCATAGAGAAGAAGGAGAATCGAAGAGTTGTGTACGTCCAAGAGATCGAGGAGGACGGTATTTTTGTAATATACATACTTATTTATAAGAGTGTGGATTTGAACATGCCAACAAATCAAAGCTATTAACTTATATTTTATTTACCCAATGTAAAATTTTTGTTATAAATAAAAACTATAAAAGAAATAAAAGCACAATTGAATAATGAAGTAAAGGAAGAAAATGATGCTTTTGAGAATAATGGTGTGAGAGATGACTTCACTACTAAAAAAACGCAATATAGAGAATGAAAAATTTCCATCTCTGACTAAGACGGAAGTAGAGACAAGACTAGAAATTTATTTCAACAACGGATTTAGAGACGGAATATGGAGACGGAAATCGTCCATGGCCACGTATCCATCTATGAATTCTTCTCTATATATTCATGTTGACTGTTCTAAATTCCAATATCTTACAGACGGAATTGTTTCCGTCTCTAAGATCATACATTTTTTTATTTTATCATCATAATTTACATTATAATAATTTATAATAAAATCTTGTTTCTTATAGAAGACTTATATATATTTTTAGTTGATAAAATTTATTCTCTTATATGTATTTTGACCAGACATAATTAAATATATAATTAGAGAAAATCAATGCGCTGAAAATAATTTTCTGTAAAGGTGAAAAACATAAAAGAGTGATGGATGAAGATCAGAACGGAAAGGAGAGAAGGAGAGGAGGGGAAGAGATTTAATCTTATAATAAATGTTTGGCATTTTTTTCCATTTAGGGAGGCTATCACCCTAGCTTGTGACGTAGAGCGTAGTTCCGCCCCTAAGTGAAGGGTAATTTTTTTTAATTTGTTTGTGCACGATGATTCAATGTTATAATAATTAAATCCTTAGAGCGTAGTTTCAAACCAGACATTTGTCTGGTAGTCAGTAAATTTCGAATTAATGGTATTTTTGGTCTTCTAATATAGTCAACTCACCATAATTTATTTTGGTTTCACATTTTTAATTTCACAATTTAGTCTTATATTTTTAAAATTGAGGAACTTTAGTCAGTTTGTTAACTTATCAACTATAATCTATTACCTTCTATATATTTTTAGATTTTCAAGATTAATATTCACATAGATTAAGAATTATTTAATAGAAATAAAATATTATTATATTTTAATTTAAATATTTTAATTTGATACATGGATCCTTCATACTTGTACTGCTAGTGGTAGAATATTAATTGAATAAGAAAATATTTTAAAAATATTTATTAAATTTTAAAATATTTATAATGGATCTAGAATAGGTTCTGATACCATCTTAAAATGTGAATTTGAACCTAACTCAATCCCAAAAGTTAACTCATAAGGTGAGGGTTGTTTTCTACTTATATACTTTAACTTGTCACTTAATCTCTAACTGATGTGATACTTGAATTATTCTCAATAACATCAAATATTTTGAAATAAAAAAGAAGAGTAAAACATCTAAATATATATGAAAAGGAATTAATAACAATACTTTAGAGAGGTATTGATATGACAATGAACTATCCGACGCGGGTGATACACAGATTCATATATGTATTACTCTGTGACAATACTTCCAATGAATATTGAACAGTTAATAAGTTAATATAAATTTAAATTGCTTAATTTTTATAAATTTAGGGAAATTGGAATCATGAATTTAAAAATAAAGGAACTAAAATTATATATTGTTATATAAAGAGACCAAAATTTCAATTAATTCTAAAATAATAATTTTTTATATATATAGTCTAAAATATAGATTGGTGGAAAATGTGTCTTAGGACGAAATAATGAATAAAAACTATAAATATGATGAAGGGTTAAATCCTATATTATCTCCGTGTTTCATATTACTCCTTTTTAGTTTATTTTCTCTTTATTTTTTCACTCATTTTATTCTTCTTTTCTTTTGTCTAATTTTTTTTTCTTCAATTTCTTTGTATTTATCATTAAATTCATTCATTTATCATCAATCACAATTAACTTGGATTAAAGATATTGATATATAATCTAAAATATAGCTTTTACCGTTTTCGTACTCTTGTCTACTTTTAATTATAATACATTTCTGCGGCGGTTCGCATGGTTATTTTTCATGGTACCATGATGGGAGATAATTAACAGAAAAAAAAAACACAAACAAACAAACAATATATCCTCCTCCATCTCTCAGACTTTAGACTTGGATATCTTAGTCCACCCATGCATTGACATAATCAACAACTCGGTGTTTTTTTTTTTTTTTTTTCCTTTGAGGCCTATATCAAACCCATCTTTTGAAACCTTAGATATATTCCGATCACAAACAAGAATATGGTACAACTCAAGCTGGTAGCCTTAACCCTGTCGATATTGTGGCCATGGTGGAGTTTTGAGGGTGCAGTAGGAGACCCTCAACTCTTTTTACTCAAATGGGATTGCAGCGGATTCACTGTACCCAACTTGTCCAACTTCTACCAAAACCTAAACGCAATTTTGGAAGACTTGAGAACACAGGTCAGCAACCAAAGCAAGATCTTTGCCACGGCTCAATCAACCATTGGAACGGATCCTGTCTATGCTATGTTTCAATGCAGGAACTACCTCAACAACACTGACTGCGCCACCTGCCTCGCCACGGCTACCGCCAAAGTCCGCAACTGCTCAGCTGTAGCCAACGGTGTCCGTGTCATTTATGACGGCTGCTTCCTTAGGTACACTTCCATCTATTATTTGTTCAGTCATCCATTCTCATAGTCATGGCCAATAATTCAAAAATGATATTTCCGGCACTCTTGGTGTGTACACTTTGATGAGAGGAAAGACTAGAGAGAGATTGAGAGTGACAAGTGAAACAATACAAATAGACACGAGACAAAGATATATGAAGTACGTGTGTAAAATGTTTACTTTATATCGACAAAACATGAATAAATTTATTAGTTTTAATAATTATTATCTTAAAAATCACACTCTTATTAAAGATATGATTTCTGATAATTTTTTCTTTTTTATAAATCAAATTGTATGCATATGGAGTCAAGGGCTACTCCTCCCCAATACATCAAAGACAATCCTTCTACTTACAACCGAAAAGAGAAACATCTTGTATAATCGTCCTAAACCTATAGTCATATACAGTCACCCCAAACAAACACCATATATCTATACATTCAGGGGTGGATCCACAAAATAAATTAAGGGGGCACTCAAATCTTTCAGAAAATATTTTTATATTTGCATATTTAGTGGTGGGGGTTCGGGGGCAACGCAGTCGAAATTTTTTTTTATAAAGAAAATTTAAATCAATGTTTTATGTACAAGGTTATGAATCCGCTTAAAATTATATTATATATATGTATATAACTAAAATTATTTGATTAAGAAAATTCATTCATAATTCTATATTAAAAAATCCAAAATAACAATTGAATTTGATAACACAAGTAAAATGTATTAATAATAAAAAAGACTGTAAATAGCAACTACCTAAATTAATACTTAAAAGTTCATTTCGAAAATGTAATATGAAACTGCATAAAGAAAAAAAGTGGGTACAGAAAGCAAATTAGGCCCAAATAAGAGATGCCCATCGTGTTTTCTCCTCTTCGTTGCTGTCTGCGTTTTCTGCTCTGCGTTTTCTTTCTAGTTTCCATTGCTGTTCTTATGAGCTGTTTTCTCCTTCTCTTCAACGAAAATTTAAGGGGGGGCACTGCCAGTTACACCGTTGTTCCACCGTTCCAACAGGGATATTATATTAACTTCATGCCAAAATTTAAGTAGCGTCCCCGAACCCCCGCCACTAAATATGCGAACATAAAAATATTTTTTGGAAGATTTGAGTGTCCTCCTTAATTTATTTTTTGGATCCGCCCCTGCCCCAAGGAATGATTTACTTGAAGAAGAAGAGGAGAAACATATGGAGAGGTTTTTGGAGAAACTAAAATCTGAAATATGAGAGTTTAGAGGAGTTTATATGACTCTTGAAAGTCTCCCTCTCACACCTAGGCTTTACTAAGCACACCTATCCCTCCTTTCACAAACCAAAAGTGATAAATGTCTTGTAAGCTTATATATCTTGGTATTTATCTTACATTTTTATGACGTAAAACTTTGTTTTAATCACTTTTAGGCTAATCTAACTAGTAATTAGAAGTAGTGTTAATGTTTCTAATCTTTTAAGAAATTTATTAGCTTTTTATGTTTTATTGTAGAAAAAGAAGAAGAATTGAAGAAATTGGAAGATTATCCTTTGCAAGGTCAAACCACACAGCTTTAGAAGCATATTTTGAAAGCCCAAAGCTATCATTGTGTGAGATTGAGATATACTCTCACTTAGATACACTTGTGTGCTTGAGAGAAACACCTTTTGTCTGTTAGGAGACAAGTGCTCTTTGGTTTTTCAATAT
Organism: Glycine tomentella; assembly: GCA_007407185.1. NCBI lineage: Eukaryota > Viridiplantae > Streptophyta > Magnoliopsida > Fabales > Fabaceae > Glycine > Glycine tomentella. The sequence goes on from PYAF01004439.1 coordinate 1,957,615, forward strand.
TTGTCGTTGCCATGCTTGTTAGTCTCTTGAGGAACTAATTGCATTTGTATCTTGCTGTGAATTTTTGTGCGGGCACCACAGGGTATGATTGTTCATTGATGGATTTCTTGCTCAAAAACTTGAGTTGAAAGCATGAGTGGATGGATGTGGTGTGGTGTTTGATTTTCAAACCATGTCTAGTTGTTTGTACATATTTTCATTTTTATGTTGATGTTATAAGTAGGTTGTTTTTAGTTTAGTTTTAATTTTCTTGAGGACAAGCAAAACTTTAAGTTTAGGGTGTTTGGATAAATGCCTTGTATGCTTATTATCTTGACATTTATCTTACATTTTCATGATTTAAAACTTTGTTTTAATCACTTTTAGGCTAATCTAACTAGTAACTAGAAGTAGTGTTAATGTTTCTAATCTTTTAAGAATTTTATTAGCTTTTTTATGTTTTATTGTAAGAAAAGAAGAAGAATTGAAGAAATTGGAAGTTTAGCATTTGCAAGGTCACACAACTTTAGAAGCATATTTTGAAAGCCCAAAGCTATCATCATGCTCTTTATTTGCTGAGGCTGAGCTTGGGAGATTTGAGGCTGGGCTTAAAAATGTAGAAAGTCTATTTTGCTTGTTGTCTACCTGAGGCCAGGCGTGAGGAATCTGAGCTAGGCCTCGTGTGAGAAGACTTGTGTTGCACCCTTGATGCCTTTTGTGAAGCTAGACGTGGGAAGACTTGAGGTTGGGAGTGAGGCTGCTGATGTGGCATTAGTAAGCTGAAACAAATGGATAAGATGTCCAATTGAAGGGATTTTTGAGTAGTTTTGGTTTTTGGGAGCTATCTAGGGCATTGTGAGTGGTTGAGAACCTCTTACTTGTTCTCATTGCCTTCCCTACCAACTCATCATTTTGTGCATATTTTTTCTTCGTTTTTTGCATCTTCTTCTCTTCTTGTAGTTATGAATCTTTGTGTATTGTTCATTGTTAATTGTTCTTTTCTATGCTTAATGCTTGCCTTGACTTGATCATCTATTGCTTGATTTTGTGGTTTGAATGATCATTGAGAAATGCATTTGAACTTAGAAATGTGAAAAAATACCTAATGAGTTTTGTGTCTAGGGATAGAGTAAGACTTGCTAGTCATATTTTAACTTTTGTTCTTCAAGCAAGTTGCTTGGCTAAATTAATTCAAGGGATTGATAGTTTAGTTGGGGGATTTAGGCTCTTTCCATCCAAGGGATTGGGTTTGAATATTTTTATGAGTTGATGATAATAAATGGAGATAGTTTAATTATATGACTCTTGAAAGTCTTCCTCTTATAGTTAGGCTTTACTAAGCACACCTACCCCTCCTTTCACAAACCAAAAGTTCATCTCTCTAGGTTCAAACACACAAAAACTCACCAACTCACATGAAACACATAATCAAGTCACCAATCACATTGATTAATTAATTTCAAGCACTTAAATTTGATTTAATTTCTCTTGTAATTAAATTAAATAACTCATACGACAATTAATAAATCACAATGTTACATTTGGATATCCCTCATTCTAATATGTATTTGATTTATTCATATACCTGTGGTGCTGGAAGCCTGCATGTCAAAAGAAGCCCCTTGTTTGTTCATTATCTTTTTTGCACTGATGATGACTCTCAGACTTCATCAACACCCGAGATGTTACATACAACATGTGCTTCAAAATTCCACTATACTTTCTTGATTTTAAACAAGAAACTATCAAACTAGAAAATATGTAGCATCACACATTGACAAAACATTCTTAATTATATACTCTACTAATAAATCAACAACACCACAGTAGTCCTTACTTCGCAACATATGCTCTACTTGAGCGATTGGTAAACAACTGAAACGAAAAGCAATCTTTATCTATTTTATTTCGTTACTTTATTGATTTAGTTCATCAAGACCCTTTACCACATTGATCCAATAATCATCGGGCCGATAGAACAGAAATGGAGATAGTAGCATTAGATGGATCATCAGAGATGCCTTCCCCATTCATCTTATTTGTTTCAACAAACACAGGCATAGTTGGTCGCAGTTGCTCCACTAAGCTCTTGCTTTTGAGTAGCACTACTAATTCAGACATTGTTGGCCTTGTTGCAGCCGATGCTTGAGTGCATAATAAAGCAATTTCAATGATTTTCTTCACTTCTTCTGCATCATATTCATCAGGGTCTATGTCCTTGTCCACAAGCTCCAACTGCATGCCTTTCTCATACAGTTTCCAAGCCTGTTAAGTGAAAATCAAATGTCTCATGCTCGATCATATGGTAAAATATCTTGAGAAAACAAACAACTTAGGTATAGCAACTTGCTTACCCGTTGAAGAAGGTACTCACGACCCTCGTCATCAATCTTCACATTGGTACTCTTTTGACCACTTATGATTTCTAGAACCACAATACCATAACTGTAGGTATCTGCCTTCTCTGATAATTGACCTTGCATTGCATACTCAGGTGCTGTGTATCCCCTGATGATAAGTATAATATACAGTCATATAGTCAAAAAAATTAACAACACTCATTGCATTGTTACATTTTTCACACATAAGTTTTTATTAATTAATTTGTCTCTTTTGCTACAACTTGTACTCAAATAAATGTCAAGAAATTCATGTGAATGCATGCAATTGTATTGTTTACTTACAATGTTCCTGCAAATTTTGTGCTAAGATGAGAACGATCCCTTGGCAAAAGCCTTGCCAACCCAAAATCAGCAATTTTGGGCTGGAGATCATCATCTAGAAGGATATTGCCAGTCTTTATATCTCTATGAATGATGGACACATGGAACTCCTCATGTAGATATGCTAGTCCCCTTGCTGTTCCCAAAATTATATCATAGCGTTGTTTCCAATTGAGGGAACCCTTTTTGTCACCTGTTTCCCAAGTTTATATATATACACCTAAGATTGTGGAGAAGAGAAGAAAAAGCAATGAAGAATAAAAAAATGATTCCATTGAAGGTTGACATGATTTACCAAATAAGAATTTGTCAAGGCTGCTATTTGCCATGTATTCATAAACTAGGATTCTCTCTTGGCCTTTGCTGCAACAACCAAGAAGTCTAACGAGATTTCGATGATGAACATTACTTATAAGCTTCACTTCACCTTCAAAATCATCCTCCATCTTGCTTGATTTGCCCAACACTAGTTTCTTGACGGCAACAACTTTTCCATTTTTCAGAGTACCCTGTTTAATAATATATATGATTAATTGACCAATGAAAGTGTTTTTCTATATTTCACTTTAAACTATTTCCTTTCTAGTTTTTTAAGTTCTGTTTTTTTTTTTTAAAAAATAATTACAAAAAATTCTTTATTTTTCACTTTATCTCATATTTTTGAATTTTGTACAAGAAGTTGGGAAATAATTAATTAACATTTATCAAAACTATATAATTAGGAGAGAGACTCATTAAATAATACGGAAGTGTCTCATAAAAATTTATGATTTTCAATAAATTTTTAACTAATAATAAATAAAGAATATGTTCAATGAATGTATGTATTAAAAAGTGTCTTACTTAAACAATTTAATTTGATTTTGTTATAACCAATATAAACAGAAAAAAGTAAAATGAGATAATAAATTTGTAAATTTTTATAAACATAAACAATTTCTCAAATAAAATATGATAATTGAATGCTTTAAAAAAAATACTAGCACAACCGTCAGTGTCTTTTTGAACATGCTTTCCATCAATATATTGAAAAAATAAAACACAGATTTACCTTGTATACAGCGCCAAAACCTCCTTCTCCAAGTTTATTGTCAGCACTGAAATTTTTTGTTGCAGCTTTCAAATCTGTATACTTGTAGTTTACTGGACCTCTCAACTCAGTTGCTCCCAATATGTCAGCTGCAAAGGAACACACGACTTTTGATTTTGTAATAAATAAAAAATGAGAGATGACTTTTAGATTAGCTTATTTTGTATTTAAAATAATTTATAATAAAAAAATATTAGGAGAGCTTTTGAAAAAATAAATAATTATTAGCCACAAAATAATAATAAATAATCATGAAAGAAATTAGGAAACAAAATAAAGAAATTATCACTGCGAGGTTACTGAATGCAAAAAACAAATGTAGAACTATCTATCATTTTATTTTTTTTTTCGATTTGAAAAGCATTAAAAATGCAAACCATGAACTAATTAACATCACAATTACTTACCTTTGGGAACCCTCTTTGGTTTAATAAACAATCTCCAAGCAAACAACACAAGGAGGAGAACAACACCTCCTACGACACCACCTATAATAGCCCACTTCTTGCTTGAACCTCCTGCAATAGTGCAGTATCTAATTATTTATAAAAACAGAAATATTTTTTTAAAAAATAAATATATAACCCTGACAGTTTTTATCCAAATACAAGTTTAACAAAAGGGATTTATTGTAAGTCTACCTTCTTTTAAATAGGGTCTGATATCAATGGTCTGATTATCAGCAAAGAAAGGTTTGGTTGAGTATCTCATAAAACAGCCAGCATCATATGCTGTACCATCTGTGTTGGGAAGGCAACTTTGTAAGTTGTTGTATCCAACTTGCATGCAATCCAGACATTTTTGTGGGGAGGCAGTTTCAACACACTGTGCAATGGCATAAATGGCACTACCACCATTCACCTGTGTCTTAGTAGCTGCATAAAATCCTTTAATTTTAGGTGTTGCTGTTTGAAGGTCCACTAGTGCTTGTTGTCCAACTACTTTTAAATTAGTGGCATTTGAACTGATGTTCCCACATGTTACCCCTCCACCAATTTCGTTGGTCTGTTGGTAGAACCTCTCACTCTCATACCTTATCAAACATTTTGAGAATATACATCATGAATATAAAATAAATTGTCAAATACTTAACATTAATTGCCTCACTATAATATTGTACAGTACATAACATTAATTAAAACAAAACTTATTGAAAAATATGAGGACTGAATCATGGACAAAATATATAAGTAGTATTTTTATATTTTTCACAAATAATCATAATTTTAATTTTGATTACTATGTGGTTTCTTTGATAATCATTGTATATATATTGATAAACTGATAATGATTGTATATATAGATTATATAGATTTCATTTTTTTTTACATAAAAAAGATTAAATTAAAATTTAAGATTTTTCCTTCCATTTTTCCACTATTTTATATCCATTCTTTAATTTTATTGTAAGAAAAGGAGAAGTCAAATATTCTCTTTTGCTTTTTATATCAATGTGCCAAATAGTTTAACAAGTTGTAATTAAATATCAGAAAATAATTTCAAACTAATACATATTATCTTCAAAGTTTAAATAGACTCTTAACATCTTGTACAACATGTAATTCTATATTTCATAGTAATATTAATCTGTATTTTCCTTTAAAAATAAAAAGACTCTTAACATGTGTGTAATGTACGTTATTATGCTTTTAATATAAACTAAACTGTCTAACTAAACTTAGTATTTATTTTAATATATCATTTTTAATATCTTTAATTTAAACTTAATTTTTTTTAAAATGATCAATAATTAAAAATAATAATATATCACGATATAAGTTATTTATCATCAATTTAAAATGTAATTTATATGTTGACAAATATTTATCATAAATTTTAATTATAACATAATTTATATATTTAGAAATATTTATTTATTATAAAATATATAAAATATATAAAATAAACATTTATTCTATAAAATTAACAGGTTGAAATACTTGTATATAATTATAACAACATAATTATAACGTGTATCGATGCAAGTCATATTTTATATAAAATTATTATATAATAGTTCATTTACGTAAGATCACCATAAAGTAGTTAGAGACAAAAAGGTTGAAACTAATTATTTATATTATAATATAGTCAAGATTATCATGCTCAAGTATAATAATTTTCACAGTTTATATTTCATTGTATACCTGAGGAAGTGGTCACTGTATTAGAAACAAAATGGATGAAATTTCTATAATTCACACAATAATTTTTATTTTTTTTAATTTCTTACCCAATGCTCTAAGAACATTGGATGGTTAGTTAGACCCAAAATAACATTAATGAAAATTCACCAATCTAAAAATATATTTTTCTTGTGGGTATGTATACCTGAGGAAGCAGTCATTGTAGATGACTCTGGCACCGTTGGCTATTTTGCATATATCCCGGATTTGGACGGAGGCAGTGTTGAAGCAAGCAAGACAGTCATTTTTGGAGACATAGTTTCTGCATTGAAACATAGTATATGCATTGACAGCTCCTCTGGAATTCAAGGATGTGCCAAAGAGCATGCTTTGGTTCCTAATATCTCCTCTCAGCTCTGAGAATGTCTCATTGACATTCCCAAAGAAGCGACCCGTGTTGGTAGCGTTGATTGGGCTGCACCCAGAGTTTATCACACGTGTGTCACGTGTGGCTGCAACTGCATATTCAACATTAATACTGCTCCACCATATCAAAGTTAAGGCCAGGAGCTTAATAAGTTGCTGCAGTATCATCTTTTAGCTTTGTGTATATGTGGTAGCTAGTTTTGAGATACTAGTATTTGCCTATTTGGGTATTGTTTTTTTTAGTGAAGAGTGTTTTGTTTTGGTATTCTTTGGTTACAAAGTGTATTGCTATATATAGCAGGAACTCTTGAACTTAGGCTTATTGACTTACCATCGTCTTGACTTGGTCTTCTTTTATGTATGTGAAGGGGTATCGATCTTTTTCAATAGATTTTTTTTTTTTTTACCTACAAATTTGTAGATGCAAATTGTTGACTACATACTTAAAATACAATTATCTGCTAACGATATATATTTTAATTATACCATATTAATAATTTTTAGCCTTGGTGTGTGTAATACGTCACAGAGAAGACTGAGAACCAAAGAGTCGTGTACGTCCACGATATCAAGGAGGACGATGTTTTATTATGTTATATTTTCATATAATACATATATAGAGACCATAATTATATGATTTTGGTGATGTTCAGTTCAACATGTGAATGATTGAATCGAAAATTAAACTAGTTGATCTATATATGTCCCTATCCTGGTTGACTTTCCTCTATATATGTTTAACAGAAGATTAACTAATGAGGTTATGTAACTTTCTTTCTTTAATTTCCTTGTCCCAGGAGTCTTTGTCGTCGTCTAGAAATACAGTCACAGTGAACCCAAAAAAAGAATAAAAAAACGAGTCAACTCAAATGTATCAGAGGTGTTAGACTCGAATATATATATATATATATATATATATATATATATATATATATATATTGCCGATCGATCTATTTGGAGTAGAAAAGTCTTTTTTGGTATATTAAAAAGAAGAAAAAAATACCAACCTGGGTTTGATTTATTATGATCATATGATATACATGTATTTTTTTTTCTATTTATGATCTTAATTTGGTACGATTTCACATAAAAAAAATGGTTTAGAGAACTGGTCTCAATTTGCCATATATAGATATAGATATATATATCAATCAGAAATATTTGTAAAAAGTATACATGATTTTTTCTTTTTTCTTTTTATATATAACTTGCAAGTTGAAATAGTCGTTGCCGAGTCCTAGTCTTTAAGATAAGATAGAAAAATGAAATAACGTGAGTGGACTTCTGTTTAGGGAGAAGACTCCATATTAAAATAGAGCGAGTCTGACTGTCTGAGACGGTTTCCCTCTTTCCGTTCAGACAAAAGGCAGGTGGGTTCGGGTAATCGGTTTGGATTTAAAATTTAATCTCTATCTCTGGTCGGATTTTATTGGATTTCACTAATCATGTGAGTAAAGGCGTCTTACAGTTTTCTAAAATTTTAATTTATTTCTATATTTTTAAATAAATTATATATTAATTTATTAGATAAAAAATTTAGAATTAAATTAAATTTTAGTTAAGTTTATAAATTTAAATTTGTTGTTTAATTTTTCTTATAATTAAATTATTTAACTATGAAATCAATTAATTTATATTTCACCTGAATTCCATCATTAACGAAAATAATTCTTACTTTTCGTCTGATTTTATTTAACTTTCCATCAAATTTTGGATAATCATAATTTCTTTCTTCTATGAATGGGAAGGTTAAACAAAAATTAAAATTAAAATTACAATAATGAGTTATATATATATATATGTATATATATTAAAAAAATTGTAAAAAAATGTAATGAAGTGAGTACAGTTACAACTTACAAGTAGGAATAAGTTATATACCTGTCCCGTTCAAAATAATTGGATAATATCTGTATCTAGATCATATTAAGTAGTTATTTTTTTTGTTAAAGTTGGGACAAGTTTACAGGATACAAAGTAAGATATTTTAAGTATAGATATCATTTCTAATACTTCCACCATTACATTCTATAAGACATTATTTTAGATTTTTTTTTTAAAAGAGTCTTTTCTAATTACTTCTTGCGTTATTTTTTTATTATGAAAATTTCCTTAATAATAATATTTCCAAAAAAATTCATAAATAATAATATTATGAATTGTGTTTTTCTCTTTCTTATGAGAATTAGAGAATGGAAAAAATTAGTTTTAAAAATTAAAATACCACTGCTATTATTCTCTCTCCTTACATTAATTATATTATTTAAGAATAGTTTTTAAAAATATTACAATTATAAACAAATTTAATGTCAATTTATTAAATTAATGAGTTTAATCTCGTAGACTCATTCCTCTTAAGTCTTAACAACATACAAGTTCTCTTAAGTTTTAATGAGTTTTTTTTTTTTTTTATCAAAAGTTTTAATGAGTTTAAATACAAGAAATCTCTTGACGACATATAGCTGATGCCCTGAGGCTTAGGGACTTCATAAGGAATTACTATAAAAAATTACCATCATTTAATAATAAATATAAACTATCAAGTGTTTAGATTATTTTTATTATAGGTAAATATAATTATATTATTAATATATATAGACATCGGGGTTTATATTAACAAATATATTATATATATATATATATATATATATATATATATATATATATTACTAACATGTATTGATAATATATTTTAATGTTTTATACTATTGGCATAAAGTCATAAACTAATGGCTATATTAATAATTGAAGTTTTGTTGGGCAAATACTCTATTAATGAAGATAGTTTCGATCTAAGTTATTAAAGCATGCATATCCAGTACTAGTGTTGTAGTTAACGTTCACAACCACCATCAATCACCAATTGAACCGTGAACTTATTATTCACAAACCATAATTTACACACAAGTATAGAATCACAAATAAATTAAGTGTAGCGTATGTAAGATATATTATTCTTAAGGACTTATCTATGTAATATACAAATCCGTGAGAATTTTACAATTAGCTTTTATCAAAAATAATTGAGACAACATAATTAACAAGTTTTTTTAATAGAGCAATGATATACTGTACGAAGTTATTTGTGAACGAAAAGTACGAAAGACTCATCTTTATATTTTATTGGTTAACAATTAATTAACAAAAAGGTAAGATAAAAGTATATTTTCTGGAAATATGAGATATTCGTAAATTTCACTTTCGTAACTTTTGTACTATGGTTTTTGGGTGCCATTAAGCAATTTCTGTCAGATAACCCAAAAACCAACACACAATGAAGAAAACTATTTATAATTAAAATTAGGTTTAATTATCAATCTTATTCTAAATTATTTAAATATTTAATTTGATTTTCAAATTTTTAAAAGATTTAATTTAGTTTTCAATCTTTTTAAAAATATATTAATTTGGTCATTTCTTTTCAATTAACATGACATCATTCAGATTATGAATTCCAACATATTTTATTTACAAGGAATATTTTTAATCTCCAATATATTCATTATTATTTAAAAAAATAAAAAATCAGATTGTCTACATAACATTTATATATTAGATTTCATATTCGGTATTAAGAAATGTAAATATTAAAGATTCACAAGATTAATAATTATAGAAAATTAATACAATATTAAAATATATGATTCTCACAAATAATAAATAAATATTATATAATTTTTTCTCTAAAAGAAATGAGATTTTACTCTCTTAAATATTTTTTATTCCTTTCTATATTTATAATGAATTTGTTTTGAAAAAAACACTTTTGTATTAAAAAAAATCTTATTTCATGTTAATGTACATTAATCCCTTTATAATCATTACTCTCATCAAATAATAATAATTTCTAAAAATTATTTCAATTTAATTTAATTAAAATTTAATTCTTAATTCTTAATTATTTATTTATTAATCTTTGCATAAGTCACACGTCAGATACTCAACAAACGCTCTATTGTTGCAGAGAATATCCCAAACTAAGAACAATCTCTCTTTCTCTTTGACTCTCTCAATCTCATTCCGCCGCCATGGACGATCCCCACACCCTAGCCTCCCTCATCCAGCGGTTTTTCACCACCCCTTCATCACCAATTCTAACCTCTCACCACTAGATTGTTGCGCAGAATGAAGCATGCCGCTTAGGATCAGAGGGAGGTGGATTCATGCGCAGAGGGGTTTGAGATTGGGAGGCTTAGCAGAATTATGGGGTCTGAGCTATAGCAACAAGCGCAAGTTAAGAAGAAGAAGAAATGAGAAATCTTTTTATTTTTAAAATAATAATAAATATGGTGTGATTTAAAAAGGATCACTGTTCCTAAATAAAAATTGCTTTAAATTTATAACCCTAATGATATTAACTTAATAGGACGTAAATGATTAAATTAATGTATATTAAAAAAATTAAAAATCAAATTAAATCTTAAAAAATTGAGAATTAAATTAAATATTTTAAATAATTTAAAAATAAAATTGATAATTAAGCTTTAAAATTACCAATCAACGAGACTAAGTCAAAAAGATTTAGTCAAAGCAAAACTATTTTTGATATATAAAAAGATAACATTTTCCAAAAATAAATATTTATAATAAGGTTAATAAGCTGCAAAAATTATTAATTAATACATTTAAAATAAATATAAAATCAATTAAAATATGACATTAATCCTTACTAAATTGGTAATGAAAGAGATATTAACTTTTGTAATAGATATTTTATTGACAGATATAATTTCTAATATTAGATAATCAATCACAGAATTGAATTATCTATTCCAGCTTGCTAGTATCTTACATCGGGATGCTGTGGTTATTTTTTACTATAATTTTAACTTTAAAAGAAAATTAATATTTTTTATCATGGAAAAATTAATATAATATAATGAAGTGAGTTTTTTCTTAAAAATAATTCACAATAAAATTACAAATTTTAAATAAAATAATAATAATTGTCTTGCTTTCAAATTTAGATAATAATATTTATATTTAAGTCAATTTAAATTCTCTTATTATGAATAAATAAAAATTGAAAAAAAATCTACAATAATTTATTACGTGCATACAGCTTATATGTATGTTGACTGTTGAATACACCTCGTATCATAGTTAAAATTCGGTGTTCTCATTGACCTGATCGAGGTAATGGGTTAATGGACTAGTGATTTGTAGACTAATAATTGGTCCGATTTGATATGTATATATTAAAAATTTAAAATTATATATGTATCTATTATATATAAGTATATAACTAATATTATTTGAGTAAGAAAAATTCATCCATACTCCAAAATCTAAATTTTTTTTTTTTTAAATTCATTTTTTTTCAAAAAAAGACCAACTGGGTTGGACCGATGCAACCGGGATTTGGTGACCAACTCGATCGGGTTTAACCCAGTCAACTATATAACCAGTCTGAAAATGAAACTGGCCCGATTAAACCACTAAATTTGAATCTGACCGACTAATCCGGACTAGATTTGATAACATTGTCTTATAGTGCACAATGATTCATGTCATCATAATTAAATCTGTAGTGAAAATTGAAAGTTTCAAACCACTGGTATTTGTTTGGCAGTTAGTAAAATATTGAATTAATTGCATTTTTGTTCTTCTATAGAAAATTCATGATATTGGTTTCACATTTTTTGTTTTACAATTTAGTCCTCTATTTTTACAATTGAATATTTTAGTCCATTTATTTTTTTTAGATATGTTAACTAGATATTTTTTTTAGTCTTAATCTAGTTGATGTTGTTGAACCTTTCGATTCATTAGAGAAAAAAATTATAACTAATATGAAATTCGATCAAAAGATATATAAAGTTTGATTAAAAAATATTTTTATCAAAATTAAACTCGAATGACATCCAAATAATTTAATCTTAATAATTATAAGATATTAATCACGTATATCTAATCTGATTTGTATTAAATCTACCAAAGGAAGGAGTTTAATATTGGAAAAATATACATAGATGCCAAAATACTATTTAAAACCTATATGTTGTAACATTTATTAGCACCGTAAAATGTTGTAGACTACTATATGTTGTAGTCAATTCATGATTTATAAAAAGAGAGGTCATTGTAAAACCAAAATCATGAATTGACTATATTAGAAGACCAAAAATACAATTAATTCAATATATGACATCGAAACATCGTGCACCTATGAGGTCTAGTCAACACACGGAAAAGATGACCACCAGTCACCAACAGTTATTAACTTATTATAGCGGTACTTAAATAAAGTCACATTAAATTTTGTCATTTAAATAAAAAAAATAAATAGTAAATTTCGTTCATAAAAATATAAAGTACTAATAAATTAATTCTTAAAAATTTAAAAATCTAAAATTAGTCTTTGAATATATAATAAGTGTGATAAATTATAATTAATGTTAAATTATTCCTAAAAAATATAATTTATTATCAAATTAGTCATTGAACATTACAACTTAATAATAAAAAATCTCATAAATTTAATAGTATAATTACTTTGTCATATTTTTTTATATATTTAAGAATTAAATTTGTATTTTACATCTTTTAAGGATTAATTTATGAATAGTCACATTTTTGATAACGAATTTAACTATTTATCTTTAAAAATAATTTAATATTAATATAAATTAGTTAAACAACTATTGCTTATCTTAACATAAATAACTTAAACAATAACTTAAACAACGTACTGCAAAATATATATATATATATATATATATATATATATATTTTGAGAAATCAAGTTACTTTTAAGAGTCATTCATTTATAAGGAATTTAATAGTAATGATTGGTTATTAATTAGAATTATTATATTTTTAAAATTAATATAATAATGATAAATCATAACTCTTTTTAATTACTTTGGAGTGACTTGGTTCTTGGTCTCTCTTTACACACGTGTATATATATATATATATATATATATATATATATATATATATATATATTAAACCTTATATATTAAACCTTTTTCTTTAGAGTTATAATCCAAATTCACCTGCCTTTTTAGCGATTGGAAAACCAAACTCATCTCCGATTCATCCCGATCTCATACCTAATCGACCCCAACTTTGCTACTGAAGCAGCCAAAATTCTGGCTGGTGTTGGCGGCACAAACGATCCTGCAAAGGCCCCTTAATTACCCCTATGCTCTGCTGAAGAAGGAGAGTTCGGCGAGAAGGAAAAATGGGAAAAGTGACTTTGATGAAATAAAGTTACATTAACCAGTAACGTAAAATCAATGAGCAATGACAAGATGATTAGAAAATTTTGGCGTTTACTTCTGGGAATGATTATCCTATGATGTCTTACTACACGCTTCTCATACTTGTATTTGTACATGTATATAATATGTTTACGCCATTTTTATGTCACTTTCTTTTAAATCATATGTTAAATAATCATTTTAATCAATAACATTACTTCTAGGAAAACAATACACCGTGTTAGAGACTTAGAGTCACCATTATCGTTTACTTCGTTATGGGAATGATTATCCTATGACGTCTAAAAACTGCACCTTCTTATACTTGTTTTTGTACATAAATTATGTGTTTACACCATGTTTATGTCTATGTCTTATAAATGATATGTTAAACATTTTAATCAATAATATTATTTATAAAAAAATAATACACTTTGTTAGAGCCACCATCATCTATTCATTATCAAAAAGTGGGCATTAGTTAATTATTTCAAAATAGTCTTTTTCACTACAAAAAAAATTGGATTTTCCGACCCACAAAATCCATTGCTAAGTTAGAAAATCCGTTGGAAATATGAAATTTCCTGACGGACAATTATTCGTCAGTAAAATGGTCGTACGAAATTTTAACCGACAGATTTTTTTGGTATGTCGATAATGATCCGTGGAAAATTTCCGACAGAGAATTATGTGAGAAATTCCCCATGGATAAATCGTGAGAAATTTCCGACAGAAAAATCCGTCTAAAATATACATATGAGATATTAGCGACGGATAATTTCGTCGAAAATTTGTATGGGTAACTAATCTTTTGGCTTTTGTTTTTTATTTTTTTTTGGCACCTAATGTTATTTATGAATATTTAATTATAAATTATATTTTTTAACGACAATAATTAAACATAATAACATACATGTCATTAATGAAATATTCAAATTCATTAATCTCAAACAAATTAACTAAATAAAAGCACCATATCTAATAAGTCAATACTAATCATAAAATGTTGCGTGTCAGTAATCAAAATAGTTACTGTTGTAGTCCCTCTGCTGGTCATCTTGTTGTTGTTATTGTTGTTGATGTGATTGATCATTATATTATTATTGTTGTTGGTCATGTGACTGGTGATGTGGTTGATCATTCTGTTGTTGTTGTTCCGGCAGCTGTTTGTCAGGTTGTTGCGTCTTGGGCAATTGCTGGTGAGGTTGTCGAGATTGTTGATGCTGTCGAATAATATTGTTTCGCACTTCAGGAGGTAGAAATTGAAGTACAATTGACTGAAAGATACGCATCTCTTCCTTCGATTGATGCACTCTTAAAACTCACTTCATACAGGTTATACTTACCTACTTCTACACTTTTGCCAACATGAACCTCTCTCAAAGGAAAAATCACTATAATTTAAAGAATTATTGAAATTGAAATTGAATGGAACCAAATACAATTGGAAGCTAAGAAATAATTATTTAAGGTATTAAAGGGGCTTAAAGAGATTCATTATAGGTTGGTTAGATAACAATTTTAAACACTTGTATTATAAGGGCAATTTCAATAAATACTCAACATAGAAGTCTCCATTCTTACACAATTCATATATATAACTTCAAGTAGCTTAAGGAAACTTTCATATTCATTTACAAAACATCAAGATAGGGAACAAAACATAAACATCACACATTCCATTTGGCTTCTCCAATCAAATTCACAATAACTGAGAGTCAAAATATGTGGTTATATTGCTCTCACTTTGACAAGAACTTGTGAAAGAAAAATAAGATTGAAAACATCAATGATAATGATTGAAGATCAACAACAATGAAAATTTGTTAATTAATCATAAGCTTATGTATCAATAATGAGTAGTTAAGATTTGTCTTATATAAATAATTTGTATTGTAAAATAAGGGTTAAAATTTGTAAATATATTATTCACTTATTGTAAGTCCTTTGCAATGTTTTCAATTCCAGCATTTTATTATTTTAATAAAATATTTTTATTTGCTTTCATTTATTTTTATTGTAATCTTTTTTCATCCCTTTCTATTTTGTAACACCTTTTGATAATATCTTTTATTTTTTTCATCAAAAAAATAATATATATATATATATATATATATATATATATATATATATTATGCTACGGTACCACAAACTTTGAGAACAAGTGGTTACGACTTACCACCTATTAACAAGCTTTCATAAATAGGATATAACCACCCACCCACCAAAGCCAAACGGTATACCTCCCAATAAATTCTCTACAAAATCAGTATTTCTTCTAAACTCATATAAAAGTAATTAATTTTATATTAATTAAAAAGTTAATTAATATATTTTAATTTTATTAATTTCAAATAAAAATAAGATTATTTCTAGAATATCATTTATTAGAACTTACTATCACAAATAAAAAAGAGTCATTAAAAATAAAAATAAATAAAAGATATTCTAAAAATAATAACATTAAATATGATAAAATTAATTAAATTTTCTTATATATTTAAGTCCAAGAATCCATCAGTACCACTTTTTTCTTGTATATAAATTGAGAGAGTAACAGATAAATAAATATTCCTTACACCAAATACCGATGCTATTAATACTCTGTTATTCTATTTGACCCAGGCCGCATTAACTACCCGTGGAATTAAGGAGTTAATGCTGCACCCACCAATCAATTATTCCTACAATTTCGTGTAGGTTTAATTCATATAGTTTTATATCGAACTTAAAAAATTGACCATTGCCCATGATAAAGGACTCACGGGAAGGATATAAAAGGCCTCCAAAAAAGTACTTGTCCTTTTCCTCAATTATATATATATATATATATATATATATATATATATATGAGATCATTTTTATTGACAAAAACATGTGCAAAATTTCAAGTTTTAATCTAAAATTAAAATAAAGAACTGAAAGTGTACTTTAATCAAAGTTTTATTAGACAAAATTCTGTCTAGATCGTCTGAACGACTCAGTTTCAAGGATTGACTCTTGCCGTTCACTTAAACACTCATGCCTAGGGGCTAGGCCTAGGATCATTAGACCGAGATAGATTCCAAGAAGAACAACAACCCTATAACTATAACTATGTAGCTTAAACACTGGTGCCTAAAGCTTTCAATGTTTGGTGGGATCCAGATATTTCAACTGAAGTCTCCCCACCAAATGTCGATCTGTAAAAGCTCATTCCACCCACATGAACAGGTTGTATCGTTAGCTGACTCAAGTAGACGAGTATCTCAATTGTACTTCCAAGTACAATTGACGTGGCAACAATAATAGGCAATGCATCAGAGAGACAACGACCACTGTATCATTTTTTTTAATTTACCCAAATGTTACGCCAACGAAAACAAATACCAGACTGTCACGCGGCATAATTCGTTGTCCCTGTCAGCGAATTATGCAAGCTGACATGGCGGCAGAGTAGTGGCCACGTAATTCGCTACAAGGCCTAACGAATTACGTAGTCAATAGGTTAGTTTGGCGCTTGATTTGCAAGGACACGTGACACCATTAGGCATAATTCGCTGGAGGGCATAGCGAATTAGGTGGACACGTGGCAGACAGAGAGTAATTCGCTGGGGCCCAGCGAATTACATGGCAATAGAAAAAAAATCACAAAAACTTCGAATGGTCATAACTTTTGATAGAAATATTCGATGGAGGCGTATAATATGTTAAAACGCTCGAAATTCAGAGGCGAAGCCCTAGGCAACTCCCAATAGGGAGTTGTTCCACTATTTTTTTTCCAAAAAATGTCTCTAAGTGCCTCAAAATTAGGATTTAAGAGCATGACATGTCCTTTAAATGGTCTAACTTTTGATAGAAATATCTGATGAAGGCATATGATATGTCAAAACGCTCTCCTATGAATTTTGAGCTTTTTGACATATCGTACCCCTCCATCGGACATTTCTATCAAAATTTATAATCGTTCGAAGTTTTTGAGATTTTTTCCATTGCCACGTAAATCGCTGGGCTCCCCAGCGAATTACTCCCTGTCTGCCACACATTACTACAAAAAAGGCTTTTTACATCGGTTCTTTACCCCTTTCTACGTCGGTTATACAACCGTCATAGAAAGAGGTGTCGTTGAAAAATGAAATTTTTAAAGTCGGTTGATAACCGTCTTAGAAAGTCTTAGAAAGTTATTTTCTAAGACGGTTCATATATAATAACTGTCTTAGAAAGTGCTTTTTTAAGACGGTTCTTATATAACAACCGTCTTAAAAAGCTGCATTCTAAGACGGTTCTTGTTGATAACCGACGTAGTTTCGTGTTTTTTTTTTATTTTTTTCCTAATTTTTTTACACGTACATAATAATAGCCGCGGTGATATAAAAATATTAATGGACCATACGATGTATATAAAAATAAATATCATTTTATTAACAAAATTAATCTCAAAGTTTCACTAACAACAATATACATAAGATAAAATATAATCTATAACATTTGTGATGCTAATTACAATGGTAAAAAAAATAAGGCAATTAAACAAGATATATAGTGCCAGAATTCCCCACATAATCCCCAGAGTTCCCTTGGATCCTGTAGCCTTCATTCTCCAGCTCTGCTCTCTTCTCAGATTTGTAAGTAGTGACTAATTTGCCTTGATCAGAAGATCCTCTGTTTCATTAACAAGGAATTTCAGGTGAAAATTTTGTTTAACAGAACAAGACATGTATATTTCCAAGAACCAATGATTTGTGTACCTTAAGATGAGCCTCTCCCAATCTCTGTACCCTGCAAACAGAAGGTTTGCTTCTGTGGCATTCCTTTGAAACTCACTTCTCCCGGTTAAG
>PYAF01004439.1:1977291-1997043 GCA_007407185.1 Glycine tomentella
ATGGGCTAGTTAGATTGAATTATGTGCATTTATATACTTCAAGGTCCCTGTAAGTTGTGCTATGGCATGCACGTGACATCCCTAGTAATTAAGAGTTACCAATGTAATTATAAAATAACATAAATAAATGGAATGGATATAGGAAGGGAAGAAGGAACAAATTAGATTCCATTTCAGGTTTATTTTATCGAATAATATAAGACAAAATTGGTTAGGTTGTACTCATTTGTATTAAATTAATACTATTAGACTATATAACAAATTCTCAGATTATTTAACAACAATAATTCAAGATCACAGCTGTACAATTGTGGAGCGAAAAATCTAACCTCAAAGAGAGAGAGAGAGAGAGAGAGAGAGAGAGCGTTGCCAAATATGAAATCAACAGAGCCTTCAATGTAGCAATCCTTATAGTAATGCCTACCAATATGATCATAGAGTGTGTCTTGTGCTCCTAAGAATTTGCAGCCCAGGAATACTGCTGTGTCTGCTGAAATTCTCAATGCCACTCCCTGCTTTCCAACTGCTCCTGGTGCTGGAATTGGGGCAATGTTCTGCATGCAATTTGCACATTTATATTTTCTTGTAAAATGCATAGATAGAGCAAGATTGTATTGGAGCTTGTCACTTACTTTGAATGTGATGTTCTTGGCTATGAAATAAGGTGAATTCACAGAAAAAGTTGCAGAACCATAGGTTCCTAATGGTTGGCTTTGAGCAGTGTCACCCCATTGAACAATGGTCTTATCTGCACCTTCTCCTTGTATTGTTATGAAGGATTTGAAAGGAGAAATGTTAACTTTCTCCCTGTATAATTAAAGAAAAAAACACAAAAAGAAGATATTTTCAGTTAAATGTAATTCACAATTTGCTAGCAATAAAACAAGAAGAAAACTTGCAAGTTGTGAAATAAGAATATAAAAAGAGGAAAAGTGTGAAAGAAAGGACAGTTCATTAGGTGCAAAGTCTTTTGTAGTCAAAGAGGCAAAGAGCAATTCTCAGGGCATTAGAATCACAAGGAAAAAGACACCTAAGGATGTCAACCTTCCTTTGGTTTCTGCTTCCCTTTAATGGATTTGCTTCCATAGGGTGAGGTTGCCATCTGCTTGGAAAAGCCCAATTAAAAGAAACATCAGTTTATAATATGGCAGGCAGACCAAATCAGAAAGAACAATTAAAAAGAGTTGAACATCCAAAATAAAACTATACTGCATGGCATTGATCCATGCTTGCCTATCATCAGTGTTAAAATCATCACCAACACCAGCATTCTGTTGAATCTCTTCATCTCTATTCAACTCTTCGAGAAGGCTATCTTCAGGATTTCCAGATGAACTTGAATGTGCACCAGTCCCATCAGTCATCATGGTTAGTATGCACTTTATGGTATCTCTCCTTCCTCTTAAATAATCCCTTATGGGTTCACCAATTGCCTCAAGGAAAAACACCTGCAGGGTCTATTGTCCTCAGTGCTTTGATAGTTGAAACATATTGGTGTAATATATCATTGGTTGATGCGCCCGCAATAAGCAAGCGATAATGCAGTGCTGAAATAAATGATTCCACCAGCTTTGAATGTTGTCCAGTGTATTCAAGACACAATTTTAAGTCTTCAATTGCAAGAGAGCTTCCAATATTGGTAGAGAAAGGAAAATAAATTATCAGATGATGTGAAAACAACAAATGAGCCACAATCTAGCAAAGAATTAATTTATTATGACAAGTCAAATGGCACTAGTGCTTAATGTTGGAGTTTGAGAGTTATAGTTTCCCAAGGTTAAAGCATGCAACTGTGACAAGAAAGAGGTGATAATTCAAAGTGAAGCTTCATTGTGGGTCATTATAAATAACATTTCCAGAAGAACATGTTAAATCCTA
Organism: Glycine tomentella; assembly: GCA_007407185.1. NCBI lineage: Eukaryota > Viridiplantae > Streptophyta > Magnoliopsida > Fabales > Fabaceae > Glycine > Glycine tomentella. The sequence continues at coordinate 1,979,170 of PYAF01004439.1, forward strand.
GCATAATTGTCAATCTCTATACTATGGCTGGAAGCTGTAACCACTGAACATGTTTCAGTCAACGGTGTTGATCTAGCTCTTCAATTTGCTAAGACATAACATAGAGTAATTAATTTTCTAACAAAAAACTTGGAAGAAAAACAGAGAATTAAAAACAAAGTACCTCTCAGGATAATCAACAATTATCTTGAATAATTTGGCTATTCTTAAATCTTGTAGTGTTTCATATACAAAATATTCCAGCCGCAACTTCCATCTCACAAGCCCTTCAAAGGGAGTATCAATTCCAGGACAGCAAGAAGATGGTTGTGGTGCCAAAGGTGATTTCAGACCTGATGAAGTACTCTCATAACTAACGACATCACCAAGATAGACAAGAAGCGCATGTATGAAAAACCAGGTATGAAACTTTGGCATATTAAAATGAGAGTTTACTCATTAATCATCAGAAACATATAAGTTATAACATAAAAGTAACGCTTCTAACAATACTTTCAGGTTCAAAAATTAGTCAGAAAGAAGACAAGCATGGCTAAAAAAGAACATTTTTAATCCCTGCTTCCTATGATACTCTTAAACAGAAACCCAAACACACCATCATACATTGATAGAGTTCACTCACTTCAACCCAAGTACACAACCATCCACCAAGTCAAAGAATCAAAGAGCAAGCCTAAGGGTGTCCCAAACAAGCTGGACCCAGAACCTGACCCAGATTCTCATTCCCCGCAGACTTCAGGCCCCAACTTGGGCTCTTCCACCAAAGAATCCGGCAACGCCGCCACCTTACGCGGCTTCTTTGACAACAACTCCTTCTTAAAGAAAAAAAACAGTATACAAAAAAAAACCCTAAAAATTGAACAAGAAAAAAAAAGGTTAACGATAACAAACCAGCATAAGCTTTCTTCAGTGTTTCAACCTGGAACGGCATCTTCATCTGACGCTTGGGCTTGCTATGACCCTCACTTGAAATAGCGTCTTCATCCGTGTATGTCTCAAATGATTGTTCCATTCCAACGAATATTCACTAAATTGCAGCAAGCATAGGAAAAATTGGATAAATAATTTGTCAATGGGAATAAATTAAATTCAGAAACTACCAGGAAAACCATTCGCAAGGGCAATAACACAATGCAAAAATAATCATATAAATTTTCAAAGAAAAAACTTTCATTAGCAAAAATAATCATATAAATTCCGCAACCGGTGGTGGATACTCGACGTGATTCATTCGTGATTTGAGCACGGAAACCATGCAATTGACGAAGTGTTGATCCAAATTCTGCAATAATCGGGTTAGGATCTCCGTTGCAGTGTCGAACCTGCCTTCTGAAATTGTGATCGCGGCCTCCGTTAGGGACTGTTTGGAACTGGTGGACTCTACGGAGGAGTTAGACGATGTCGTAGAGGAAGTGGGAGACGAAGACGTGGGTTTTCTGCGGAGTGCCTCACCAACCTCAACCCCTCCTCAATCGGTGGCACCCTCGCGGCGGCGAAACTTCACGCTTTTAGTTTAGGGCTCTCTCTCTCATCTTTATACACTGTTGTGCTGTGAGTGTGAGTGGGTGAGAGACGAGGCTTTTAATTTGCCCTAGCTTCAACCAAAAAGAAAAACACGACGGGTTTTAAAAAAAACCGTACTTAAACACAACTTTCTAAGACGATTTTTGTAAAACCGTCGTCGTTGAAATCACTAATATTACAAAATTGCCACCGCATTCAAATTGAAGACGATTCTTCGATAACCGTCGTCGTTTAGCTGTCGTAGAAGATGCTTTTTGTAGTAGTGACATGTCTACCTAATTCACTGTGCCCTCCAGCGAATTACGCCTAATGGTGCCACGTGTCCCTGCAAATCAGGCGTCAGACTGACCTGTTGACCAGGTAATTTGCTAGGCTTTGTAGCGAATTAAGTGGCCACTACTCTGCCGCCACGTCAGCTTGCGTAATTCGCTGGCAGGGGCAGCGAATTATGCCGCGTGACAGTATGGTATTTGTTTTCGCTGGCGTGACATTTGGGTAAATTTTTTTAAAAAAAATGGCACAATGGTCGTTGTCTCCGATGCATCACATCTGTGACATGTCAGAGACACACGACAATGCACCCGTACATACCTTGTACGGAGTCGACAAGACTGTTTGCACATAAACACGTGGTATGCAAGACCTAATGAGAGAGAGACACATGTACAGAGTTGTCAAAGGACACCACATATAAATAGAGGATGGTTTGCATAGGCTCTCCACAGTTTCATGGTTAGGATGGTTAGGAAGACTTGAAAGAGATGACGGAGGCTTGAGGTTGGACACTCCCTTAAGTTGGACACTCTCTTTGGTGTTCTCCGGCATGAACACCATCCAAAGCCAACTTGTGTAAAAAACATCGGTGATGTAGAACTTGAGGTAGTGCAACAAGCAGATTTTATCTTATCAGTATTATTTATCTTTCTGAGTTTACAGACAAATTTTATCAATCTGTTTCTTTCCTTTCTTATGGTGAATTTTCTTATCTTTTAATTGTAATTTCTATCAATCTGTTATTATCCTTCTTTTGTTTCGTAACAAACAGATTAGATGTAGGCATTGTACTTGAGGTGTATATCTATCGCTTGCAATGTCTTGAATAAAATGAGAAGTTCCACTTTTCTACAGGTAATAATGCAGTATTATATATGAAGAATCCAATTGTTCATTATTTATACTAATTCTCTTATGCAGTTTCTATGGAGTTTTAAAAATAATATGTAACTCATTTATTTTGTTTAATATTTCAATGGAGTAAAAATAATGAAAAAAACATATTATATAGTAAATAAAATATCTTATATCTATACAAATTTCTCAACTATTTAGTAAATATCTATACTAAGTTACACTACTTAACAAAAATTTTAAAGAAAATAATTGTAACATTTTCTTACCTTTTTAAATAATAAATAAATAAATATCGTATGAATTATATACACCTTTACTATTTGAAATAGAAATGCTTCTACAACAATTATTTGTTATGCTTTTTTAATTTTATTATTTGAAATAAGTTAATTTATTTGTATAAAATTAATAAATATTTAATGAAAGTAATTATTTATTAAATATTTTTGTTAAGAATTAAATATTTAAATAATTATAAATGAAGAAGAAATTATTTGGCTCCCCTTATATGCATTCCCGGATCCGTCTTTGGTAGAAAAGGCATTTTGCCTCAAGATGACAACTTCTGTCTGTTTTATAAATGTGATATTGAATCCACAAAATCATTTGTTCTTTCAATGTAAGGTATCTTATTCAATAAAGAAATCACCATGCTCAATACACAACATTTTTTGTCAAATCCAGGAATGAAAACCAGCAAGCTAGGTGTTGTGAACCAATTTAAATAATTTAATTGTAATCGTTAGTAGTTACTTTTCTTTTATAAAAGTTAGTTATATCTAACTAACTTTATTAGTTGTTATAAAATAGAAAGGTGTGAATAACAAAGATATAGTGTGCATGTGTGCACATCTTTTATGAAAAGCCTAACTCTTCTCTCCAAAACTTGTTTCATTGTGTGTGAGTTTCTGCTATCAATAGCTCCAATAGATTGGTATCTAGAGCTTAGGTTCAAGTTCAAATTTGTGTAGCTGTGAAGGAAAAGTAAAGATCACAGCAAGGAGCAACAATGGCAAGCAACAAGGGTGTTATGGGAAATCTTCCAATTCTTGACGGCAAGAATTGGGATCAATGGGTAGCACAGATGAGACTCTTGTCTAGAAATGTGCTTGAAATTATTGAAACTAAAATTAAAGAACCAGTTGCAGGTTCCACTAAATCACAGAGAGCATAACACGAAGAATTAATTAGAAGGGATGGGAAAGCACTGTTCTTAATCCATCAGTGTGTAGATCCCAACATCTTTGAGAAGATTCAAGCATCATCTTTAGCAAAGGGGACATGGGACATCCTTGCAAAGTGTTACATAAGTGGAGATAATGTGAGAAAGGTGAGACTTCAATCTCTGAGAAGACAGTACGAACTACTGCAAATGGAAGCCAGTGAAAGAATTGCATATTACTTTACTAGAGTACTGAATCTTGCCAATCAGATGAAGAGTTGTGGTGAGAAGATATCAGACCAAATGATCATAGAGAAGATCATGAGTACCTTGATTCCAAGCTTTGACCACATTGTAGTTGTTATCAAAGAGTATAAAGATGTTGAAAGCATGAAAATTGAAGAATTGCAAGGTTCATTGGAAGCCCAAGAATTGAGGTTGATCGAAAGAGGAAGTGTGAAACCTACAGAACAAGCTCTGCAGGCCCAAACCTCCAAGAAAGGTAGCAATGAGAAAAGGAAATGAAGAAAGGAAAAGGAAAATTCCAAAAAGGGCAATTGGAATTCGAACCAGGAGAAATTCAAGGGTGAAGATAGAGTAGAAATAGTGAAGGGATTCAATAAAGGTACTACGAGATTCTCCAATAGCAAAGATGGAAAGAAGGGATTCACTAAAAGGAAAATTCAATGTTACAATTGTGAGTGTTGACATAGAAAAGGGATACAGGTCAGAAATAGTGAAGAAGAAGCCAAAGTAGCTCCAGATGGAGATTTTGACTCTGATCCATTACTGCTAATGGTGACTACCAGTGGTTGAGATCTTTATTCTGAGGCTTGGTACTTAGATATTGGATGTTCAAATCACATGACATGCCATAAAGACTAGTTAACTGACCTTGATGTAGGTAAGAAAGCTCAAATTAAACTTGCAGATAACAAAGCTTTAACAACAGAAGGTATGAGAAATATTGTGATAAGGAGAAAGGATGGGAAAGCTACATTGATAGAGAATGTACTTCTTGTACCAGGAATGAAATGCAACTTGATGAGTGTTAGCCAACTGATAGAGAAAGGATTCTTAGTCATCATGAAGCATGATTACTTTGAGTTGTATGATCAACATCAAAGGTTGGTGCTCAAGTCTCCATTATCTAAGAACAGAATCTTTCAAACTACAATTGGACCTGCTAAGGAGAAGTGTCTAACTACAACTGAGGAGAACAAGGAGAGCTGGCTATGACATCTCAGGTTTGGTCACTTGAACTTTAGAAGTCTTAATCAATTAGGTTCTAAAGAAATGGTGATAGGACTGCCAAGGATTGTTGTGCCAGAAAATGTGTATGAATCATGCATGATAGGCAAACAATATAGACTTAGCTTTGATTCCTATTTGCCTATGAGATCTACTGACTTGTTACATGTGATTCATTCTGATGTATGTGGTCCAATGGAAGTGCCTTCCTTGGGTGGCAATCTGTATTTTGTGGATGAGTTCAACAGGAGGATGTGGTTGTATTTGATCAAGCACAAAAGTGAAGTCTTTACAACTCTGGAGAAATTCCAAGCAATGGCTGAGAGGCATAGTGGCAAGCAGGTCAAGATCTTGAGGAATAGTGGTGGAGGAGAGTATACCTCAAGAGAATTTGAAGCCTATTATACAAAACTTGGCATTCAACATGAAGTAACAATACCCTACACTCCTCAATACAATGGTCTTGTAGAGAGGAGAAATAGAACAATATTGAACATGTGCAGAAGTATGCTTAAACAAAAGGGTTTGCTAAAATCCTTTTGGGGTGAAGCAATGGCTACAACAACCTACTTGCAAAATAGGTGCCCTACCAAGAGACTTTTGTAAAAGTTACCTGAAGAATATTGGACAAGAAGAAAAGAAGTTGTGAGTCACTTGAGAATTTTTGGTTCCTTGTGCTACAAACATATAGCAGATGCTAGAAGAAGAAATTGTAGGACAACAAGTGAGTCCGTGATTATGGGTGGTTATCATGACACTGGTGCTTACAAATATACAACCCTTCAAAGAAAAGAATTAAGGTCAATAGAGATGTATTAGTTTTTGAAAATGAATCCTGGAATTGGGAACAACAGAAGAGCAGAGTTGGCAACTTAATTCTTGTCCCTAATGAGAATAAAAACAGTGAGCAAGATGATGTTCATGAGACTGATGCAGACTTTGAGGGTGCAAATAGTGGGCCAATGCCTGTTCAGAGACCACAAAGGCAAAGGCAAATCCCTTCAAGGTTCCAAAACTTTGAAATGCTCCCAGATAATGCAGTTATTGATGATGGTAACTTGATATACTTTGCATTGCTAATTGACATTGAGCCAATTAATTTCACTGAAGCAGTAAAGGAGCTGACGTGAAAGAATGCTATGCTGGAAGAACTAAAAGCTATAGAGAAGAACAAAACATGGGAATTGGCTGAGCTACCTCCCAATAAGAAACCTATTGTTGTAAAGTGGGTATTTAAGTTGAAGTTAAACTCTAATGGGTCAATAGCAAAGCATAAAGCAGGATTGGCGGCTAAAGGGTTTTTGCAGAAGCCTGGAGTATACTACAAAGAGGTATTTTTGCCCCAGTTGCCAGGATTGAAACAATAAGACTAGTGATTTCCTTATCTAGCATAAGTAAATAGTCCCTTTACCATCTTGATTTGAAGTCAGCATTTCGAAATGGCCCACTTGGTGAAGAAGTATTTGTAACACAACCCCTTTGTTTTGAGCAGAAAGGGAAAGAGAAATATGTCTACAAGTTGAATAAGGCTTTGTACAACTTAAAGCAAGCACCTAGATGTTGGAGTAAGAGGATTGACTCATTTTTTACTGAGCATGAGTATGCTAAATGCTCTGTTGAATATGGAGTCTATGTAAAGTCAGGAAAGAACTTAAGTTTAGTGATCATTTGTCTCTATGTTGATGATCTACTAGTGACTAGGAATGACTCAACTGAGATTGAAAGGTTTAAAGTTTTGATGAAATCTAAATTTGAGATGACAGACCTTGGGAAATTGACCTACTTCCTAGGATTAGAGTTCATAACTACAAAAGAAGGGATCATGATGCAGTAGAGGAAGTACATTACTAATTTATTGAAATGGTTCAATATCGCAAACTGCAATGCAGTTGCTACACCTATAGAGACCAACCCTAAATGGGAGAGCAGTTTTAAAGATGAAGCAGTGGATTCAATACTGTTCAAACAACTTGTTGGCTCCATGAGATATCTCTACAGCAATAACAGGCCTAATATATGCTATGCAGTTGGTTTGATCAGTAGGTTTATGCATGAATCTAAGCAAGTTCATATGACAACTGCTAAGAGAGTATTAAGGTACTTAAAGGGAACTCGAAACTTTGGAGTATTATTCCTTAATGAAGCAAAACAGGAAGAGGGAGAATTGATTGGCCATTCAGAATCTGATTGGTGTAGAGATAGAATTGATAGAAGGAGTATTACTGGTTATATCTTTAAGTTTTTGGGTGCACCAATCTCTTGGTGCTCCAAGAAATAGCCAATGCTATTATTGTCCTCTTGTGAAGAATAATATATAGCTGAAGCATTTGTTGTATGCCAAGCTATTTGGCTTAACTCACTATTGAAAGAAATCAGAGTTGAAGTGAAGAAACCTTTGAAGCTCCTAATAGACAACAAGTATGTCATCAACTTGGCCAAAAACTCAATCTCACATGGAAGAAGAAAACACATAGAGGCAAGGTTTCATTTTCTGAGAGAGAAGGTGAATTCAGGACTGGTTGAAGTGGTGCATTGTCCAATAGATTTACCAACTGCTGATGTTTTGAATAAGGCAATTAAGGTTGACAGATTTGAGTTGTTGAGGAAAGAACTAAGTGTAGTAGAGTGTTTAAATTGAAGGGGAATGTTGTGAACCAATTTAAACAATTTAATTATAATTTTTAGTAGTTACTTTTTTGTTATAAAAGTTAGTTATATCTAGCTACTCTATTAGTTGTTATAAAATAGAAAGGTGTGAAAAACATATATATAGTGTGCACGTGTGTGCATCTTTTGTGAAAAGCCTAAATCTTCTCCTCTCCATAACTTGTTCCATTGTGTGTGAGTTCCTGCTATCAATAACTCCAACACTGGGAACATAAAAGGAGGTAGTAGAAATGATCATATGGATACATCGAAACTAAATTTTCTTTTGTGATGCTCAACTAAACAAAGAGGAAGTAGTATAAATTATCAAGGTTAGGAATAGGTAATGGAATAAAGCCAAAATTGAAAATAGATCTTTGTTTTTTACGAGTGGTAGTCAATTGATCCTCTTTTAAGTATATATGTTGTTATCATGTAGTGGGTAGGAGCAGTATTGTGAAAACTGGTCCAAACCGGTCGGTCAAACTGGTTCAACTGGTACCCAGTGGCATAACCAGGCCGATTTGGTTATTAGACCGGCTGTGCATCAGGCCCGAAATGACCCGGCCAGACCCGACCAGTTTTTGGAACCCAGTCTGGGTTTCACTTTCACTTTGCCGCCTTTACGCTCTCACGCTTCGGCCTTCACTGCCACTATGCCACCAGGCACCAGCTCATCACGTCGTCTCTCATGCTTCGACTGTCACCGTCACCGCCACTGCCACCATGTCACACTTCACGCTTCCTAGAAGGGGACTTTGGGTTTCTTTGCAGTAGGAGGCTAGGAAGGAGAGAGAGAGAGAGAGAGAGAACACTTGTACCCTTGAAATTTCCAGAAAGTGATGACCAACCTGAGAGGTCGAGGCTGATAACATCACCTTTGGTGTTGCAGGTGACTTCGATGAAGCTGCACATGAGTATTGATTTCCCTGCAGCGTCCCAATTCGTGGGGTATTTCCCCGAGAGAGAAAAATCCTTCATCAGAGAGAAAAATTGTCTGATTATTATTCTTGGTGGTGATAACCTGTGAGAGGGAAACTACGATGAGTATGATGGTAGCGAAGAGGGTGATGAAGGGGTGGCTCATTTTGAGAGAGAAAGAGGAGGGGCGCAACAAAAGGAAGAGAAGAATATATATGTGGGGGATTAGGGTTTTTTGCTTAATATGGGCCAGGTATTGCTTCCTATACCCCTTTTATTACTTCATGCAATTTCTATTTTACATTTCGAAATGGACTTTTAACTCAATTTATTTATTAAAAACTGAACTTGTTTTAATTTAAGTAGTTTCTATTTACACTCTCTGTTATTATTAATACACTTTATTTTTGTTATCAACTTTAACGCTTCAATTATAAATTTTGAATTTTTTAATATAGATCGGTTCAAACCGTACCAATTACTTGTCCACCGATTGGATCACTGATCCGCTACCTCAATCCGGTCAATGGTCAGGTTGGGTTTTATAACACTGGGTAAGAATACCCCTTGTACTCTACCTAATAATAAAATTTGTCCTATCCAAAAAATTACAGTTTTTAATTAAAAAATTAAATTATTAAGATAAACATTGAAGTTTAGACTGATAATATATATGATATATTAAATTAACATATAATGTATTAATAAAATATATTAATATTTTATATTAATAAAATTATTTATTAATATGAATTCATAATATTTAAATTGATAGTTTAATCTCCTAATTAATCTCTATCAAATTTAGAATAGTTATAATGAATGAGTGTAATTTTCGAAATTTAGAATAGATATACATCTATGGATTTTCTATAAAAATAAATATGTCTTTCAGTTTATCTTTTTTATTTTTATTTCTAAATTAAATTTTGATATTTTTCTAAAAATTATCAATAGTTAAAATTAACCTCGTATCAAAATAAAAATTGTTTATAATTAATCTAAAATATAATTTCTATATTAAAAATATTTATTAATTATAAGTTTTAATTATAATATAATTTATATATTTAAAAGTATTAATTTAATATAAATTTAATTTTTATAAAATAAACATATACGATGTACATCGCAAAGGATAAAATACTAGTTTTTATTAAATTAAACTATATGAATGAAAACAACCTTAATACTTAATGATTTTGTTGTTAGTAAATAACAATTTTTAGTGACTAACTTAGTTGGATCTCCAAATTGTCAATAAAAATAGGTGGCTGTTTAAGATTCGACCTATATATAAACTAACTTGCTGATCAATGATACTATGTTTAATTTATGAAGAAAATAAACTATTTAATAACGTCAGACAATAGATGTTTGCAAAAGTCTTTTGCTTTTTTAGCTTATCTATTTATGATATCAACTAGCTAGTTTTAAGAGTACCAGATGCTGTGGTTTTTTAACATCGTAATAATCATCTTAGTAACTGAAGTATGGTTTCAGCATTAGGAAGAGAACAAGAAATAAATGTACAGATGTTTCCATCCAGGGATATGCTCGAGTACTTTGGCTAGCCATGACTCATGAGAAGCAAACGGTTCAGTACGTAAAAATAAATGCAATATGATTAGTATTTTTACACGTGATGAAAGGAAAATAAAATAGGTTTTTTTAGAAATCCTTTTTATCTAACTGTATATAATTTTGTTAGAGAATTATATTATATATATGGTTTGTGTCCCAAATTCATAAATTGATGATTGTTGTATATGTCTAATTTGGAGGCTAATTTATGCGATATAAGGAAGTAAATAATTTATCCTTGCTCCGAGCCGGCGGTATCGGTTATATCATGTGTACAAATTTAGTAGAATAACATGAAATGTGTTAAATATAATTTATTTAGATAAATTATGATATTTTGTTTTAAGAAAACCTAAGCCACGCAAGCGGAATTGTTGCAAGTCAATATGATACAAAGTCAATGCTATATGTTTACATTAAAGAATTTAGGGTTGTCTACAGATTAAACTATACTATGCAAACATCTTGATTAATTAGGTTGGCAAACAGCCTAAGCTAAGCCACGTTACGGATAAAAGTGGAAACTGCCTCGTGAATGATTTCTATTCTACTTTAGAATGTTACTAACTTACTATGTTGAGAGGCACGTCAATGTCATAACCTAGTTTTTTTGGGTTAAACGTCATCAAGAAAATCGTTGATCCATAAAAAATTCTAAGAAAACAGTTCAGGGGTTGATTAAATAACTAAGAGAGTATATACGGTAAATATTCTTCATGACAACAACATATAGGTTTATAAAGCTTATGACGTGTTTTAACTTTTAATGTATTAAATTGATAAAATATTGCGAGAATATAACTTAATTATTGTATATTGATAAAATATTCTTCATGACAACATATAGGTTTATAAAGCTTATGAAATTGTACGAGACTATCGAGTATCAATATGATTCAAGCATATGTAGCTCTAATTCTAAAAGCATGTTATGAGTTATTTTCAGTTTTGTCTTACTATATTAGAAAAGAAAAGAATCAGTTCTGTGAAAAAACAAAAGAAGATCAGTATAACATATTCTTTATTATACTCTCTTTCCTATTCATTTTATTGATAACAATAAAATTATGAGTGAATTTCATTAAATTAACAATAAAGAGTGAAACCCCACAATTTTAATCAATAGTGAAAAATGTGTTTGAAAAAATATGTTAAAGAAAAAACAATTGTTACATAATATATAGAATCCCTATGATCTCAACTAATCTCAATATATTATATATACATATATTGAGTGTTATCAATTCATCTTCTTAAATTAATTAAAAATCTAAGTTATATGTTTGATTGTCCGTAAAAATTTGTTAGAACCATGACCATGTGATAATTCAAGATTAAGTAATAATTTCGATTCCCGTTAAAATTAAAGTGCATTGCTAGTATTTTTCTTTTCGAAAAAATTAATTAACTAGTACATGAAAATATATACAATAAAATTAACTTAATTAGAGATGACTAATCCTTGTGCACAATAAATGAGTTTTAGGATCAGATTATTTTCAGTGAGAATAAATAATAAAATAGTGAATATTTTTTTAATTTTCAATCTTAAAATATATACGATAACTTTAGAATATCATAAAAAAAAAATATAATAAGGGTGAAATAAAAATATTGATCTGTAACAGTCATTCTAGTGTAATATTTATGAGGTATCACAAGCGACGAATTTAGACGGGACAGGAGTGGTTGATCTGGTTTATGCACTGCCAACATTTAACATTTTCTTTTATTGAATGAGCAATGGCTTGCATTCCTATATATATATATATATATATATATATATATATATATATATATATATTGATTTTTTATATTCTTTTATGTGGGTCTATATATGCTATTAATGAGGATTACTGAAACTTGACGACAACTATGAAATATTTTTTTATCAAAATCATTATCTATTAAACAATTATTTGTTAAAAATCAGATGAATAAATATTAAACAAATCCAGTTTCCTATTCGCTAACTTCATCAAAACACTCGACTTTTAATTTTGTAATAAGTAAAATGAGGGATGAATTAATTTAATATTAGCTTATATATAATTTGCAATTAAAATGATTTATAATAAATAATTATTAAAGAGAGCTTTTTTAAAAAGCAATTATTATCTACAAAATAATCAAATCCAATCATGAAGGAAATTAGGAAATAAAATGAAGTTATGGTTGCAGAGTTAATTATTAGATGCAAATAACAGATCTGTTGAAGAAAATTTTGCTTTGGACTAATCTTTTTCGTATTACTTACCATTATTATATATTTTTCGATTAAAAAATTAATCATGAACTAATTGATAACAAGCAATATTACATTGAAGACTTTCCACATTTACCTACCCCTGTGAAGTGTGAACCTTCTTTGTTTTTCTAGACATCGCAGGGCAAACAACACAAGGAGGAGAACAACACCTCCTACAACTCCACCTATTATAGCCCACTTCTTGCTTGAACCTCCTACAATAAAGTAAATTAAGCAAATATATAAGTTCCAAACCAGGTATGTAGCTTGGCATACAAAAATTAAAGACATGTTTTTTACATTAGGCCCTTTATTGTTATTTTGGTATCCTATTTCTTATTTTTAAAATTCATATTAAAAATGATAAAAGCAATAAAATGGTATAAAATATTTCAAAATAAAAATATTTGTTATTATTTTGTGTTAAAAAATTATATTGATTAGTCCCTACATATTTATGATAAGTTTAATTTGGGTTTAATTTTTTTGTTTTAAAAAAATTATAGTTTTAATTTTAAATATTTTTAAAAATGCATCATTATTTCTATTATTTATCAATGACACTACATGCATATAACCATGTTATGATCACATGTCTACAAGAGTGATAGCTGACCTAATATATCTCTAGATGTATTTCCCCCAACCCTCTTTTTATCAGATCTCTAGATATGTCATCACAAAACGGTATTAGGGATAATTTTAAAAAATAATTTTATAAGGGTCAAATTTAAAAAATTTAATGGACTAAAATTAAAAAAAAAATGCAATATTTACAGAGAGTAAAAACGTATTAAAACCATATTTTTATAATTATAATATAAATTTTTTAAAAACTATATAACCTATCCAATTTATTTAAATATACATCAACTAAAGGGGATTATTGCAATAATTCTACCTTCTTTTAAATAGGGTCCGAGGTCAATGGTTTGATTATCAGCAAACAAGGGTGACATGGAGTATCTCATAAAACAGCCAGCATCATATGCTGTACCATCTGTGTTGGGAAGGTAACTTTGTAAGTTATTGAATCCAACTTGCATGCAATCCAGACATTTAGTCTCTGGCAGATTCAACACACTGCGCAAATGGCGTAAATTGCTCTACCACCATCTAACTTTGTCTTAGTAGCTGCATAAAAACCTTTAGTTTTGGGTGTTGCTGTTTGGAGCTTCTTTAGCACTTGTTGTCCAACTACTGTTAAATTAGTGGCATTTGAACTGATGTTCCCATATGTTACTCCACCGCCAAGTTCGTTTGTCTGTTGGTAGAACCTCTCGCTCTCATACCTTATCACATTTTGAAATATACCCAAACATCAAAATCAAATAAATATCGACACATGCTCAAATTAATTTATGTTCAAGTAGCCACTTAAGGTATATATATATAGTTTTGCTCACATTACATCCAGACCTAATCATCGTTTAATAATTTAACAAAAAGTAGGTACATGTTAGTCACATGACTTTTAATGAAAATTTATGTATAAAATACTCTCATCTTCTTCCTCAATATCACATCTTGGATTTTACAAACTCTCTTTTTCAACAACCCCTCTTTACTTACCACCATCACCTCACTCTCCTCCTCCCTCTCCCACGACAGCATCATATATTCCTTCTCATAGTCATCATTGCTCACCATCACGACGTCTAGACGCATCCTCTTCAGTCAGAGCAACCACTACCACCGTAGTCATCGCCACCACCGTAGCCGTCGCCATCACCATAGTCGTCGCCACCACCGCCATATCCACCTTAGCCACCTCCTCGTCCTCCACCGTAACTTCGGCCACCATCACCATTGCGTTTGGTTCCCTGGACACTGGCGCCATCGGAGCTAGTGACATCAACAGTCTTGGCGTGTCCGTCAGAGTCAGATTCAAGGGAGGAGTATCAGATGTAATTTGAGAAAAATACAAGAGTGCGAATGTAATTTACTCTAACGGATAATTTCGTCTGCTCAAATATCTCAACTGACATTAGATAACGATGTTAATAGAAGGGGGTAAAAATAATGTATAAAAAAGGAAGGGTATCGGATTCAATTTGAGAAAAATATAGGAGGTGCGAGTATAATTTACTCAAATATCTAATATCATGATATAATAGGCACACTAAATAATTCCTTATCTTTTATGACTATTCAAATTGTTAATAGACACTTAAGTGCACTTGTTAATAGTAATAGTAATTTTAAAATCTGGAGCAATCTAATTACGAGCTCTGGTCTGATTGTGCATCGGATCGGTCATGCAGTTGATTCGATCAGATTTATGGTCAAACCATTTGACCTGATCTGTTTGAATTAGTTGATCAAAATTAATTATCTTTTTAAAATATAAAATTTGATGAAAATACAACAAAAATATGGTATACTCAAAAATTGAATCAACAACCTAAATTTATTTAGTGGATCAATTTACCACCAAGCAATCATGATTAACTATTAAATTTACTACACAATTAATACATATATTTAAATTTTATGTTACTTAACGTGAGGTTCAATTAGTGACCCACCGTCTGGTTTGACTCGTGACCCATCAATCCAATGCCTTGACCGGGTCAACAATCAGTCCAATTTTAAAATTATGATTTTAATTTACTCAGGTATAATTGGTCTGACTATAATTAGATCCAATCTCTTTAAGTAATATCTCGAATTCATAAAAAAAAATATCATTAGACTTGAAGACTTACTAAAAGGCGTTAATCAATTTTTCAATTGAGATTAATCATCAACAAAACTGATGATTAAATATTCACACCAATGTCATGATGAAAATATCTTAATTAATTCATTTTATTTTCTTATTTTCTTTTGTTATAAATACTTACAAAAACGTTAATGCATATATATATATATATATATATATATATATATATATATATATTTCTTGTGTGTATATATACATGAGGAAGCAATCATTGTATATGACTCTGGCGCGTTGGCTGTTCTGCATATATCCCGGATTTGGATGGAGGCATTATTGAAGCAAACAAGACAGTCATTTTTGGAGACATAGTTTCTGCATTGAAACATATTATATGTATTCACTTCTCCCCTGGATTTCTTAAATGTTCCAAAGTGCTTGCTTTGGTTGCTAATTTCTCCTCTCAGCTCTGAGATCGAATCATTGACATTCGAAAAGAAGCTACGCAGGTTGGAAGCATTGAATGGGCTGCACCCAGTGTTTATTAGACGTGTGTCACGTGTGGCAGCAACTGCATATTCAACATTAATACAGCTCCACCATATCAAAGTTAGGGCGAGAAGCTTAAGTTGCAGCATTGTTTTAGCTTTGAGCTTGATCTCAGAGAGAAGTGTATTGGTGTGTATCAGGAACTGGGATTTGCCTTATATAATAGGGAAAAGCTAAAGGTTGACATGTATGTATGGGTCCAAGGAAGAAAAGTAAATGACCAATTTAGTCTCTTGTGATTTGTTATAACTTTAATTCTTACCCTATAATTAATGAAATTTAAAAAGAGTCTAGCAATTGTAAATCATTACTGACTTTAGTCTAAAGTTACATATAATGTATGACTTAATTAATAATGTTAATATATATTCAGAAATTAAAATGAAAATACACGGTTAAATTTAGAGACATGGATGATATGAATTACAGTTTTAGAGATTTTTTTTTTTCTTCTTTAATTTTGATAAATTTAAGGACTAAAGTGAAGTGAATTGTACTATTTTTATTAAAAAAAAAAAATTGAAGTTATAACATTTTTACAAACTAAATTGGTCATTTACTAAAAAATAAAAGAACAGAATACACTAATAAATGACAAATAATTTGATAAGAAATAAAGAAAGATAAAAAAATGAAACTGAATGTAAAATGAAAGAGAACATAAGTATGCAAATAACCTTGCACGTATTTTTTTTAACAACATAACCCTGTATGTATTAATGACATAGAACAAAGAGAATCAAAGATTTTTACATGAGAATGGGGTGTATTATGGACATATGGGCAATGTTTTTTTTTCTATTTATGAACATGAGGAGAATGGATTTCCAATATATTCTACTACTTTCAGTCCTATGTATAATAAAATGATAATATTTTTGTCTTAATAATAAAAATATATGATTACTTTTAAATATATTAATTGTTCATTTTCATTTATATTCTTAAGTTATTGTGAAGTTTATTAATAAAATGTATGTCACTCATTTTTTGAGATATTGGATGCATTTGTTGAATTATTGACAATATAACTCATATTGGTTATAAGTAGTGTCATTATAAATAACTACTGCTTAAATCACTTAACTCATATTGGTTATAAGCAGTGTCATTATAACTAACTAAAAGAGTGGAGATAGTATTCTATACTAGGAAACAGTTTGACGTCTGAATTTTGAAGTAGGACATACGATGATATTCCGTGGACGGTTGACCAAATAAATAACCGTAGTCAACACCAATAAGGGTGCTTAGAAATTTGGCCTTCACTTGGTGAATGATTTTCAATGGATAAAACTATACTCGGTACTCGTCCCATATTTGTTTAAATGAAATATTCAATAAATACATTTTAACCAATACTATTATTTAGATAGGAAAATGACGCATGGATTAAAGAAAGAGATAGACTAAAGAATAGAAGAAAAAAAATAGATGATCTGATATGAAAAATAAATAAATAAAGAGAAATGAAGATGATTAACACTAATGTGTTTGGACTAAAAGCTTGGTTGTTTATAATAATTTTATTTGATTCAATGTTATCTCTCATAGAGAATATATATACGTGTGTGAACCACTGAAATTAATGTCCATATATAATTACTACTATTTGCTGTTACTAGAGTGCAACCCGTGCTTTGCATGATAAACAAAAAACAAAAAGGGGAGAGCAAAAGTAAAAGAGAAAACGTGGAAAAAAGGCCAAAAAATACAGAGGAAAAAAGTGAGTCCATAATGCACTACACAGTACTAGTGACATGCGGCTATGGCCGGATAGATTCTATATTTTCTTAAAAAGATTACAGAGAAAAACTTCTTTAAAAATGACTTTTGCCTCTAAACAAACAAGTACTTTTAAGTTTTAATGAGTAAATTAAAATTATGAATAAACAAATCTCATTTATTGGTAAATAAAATTTAGATTTAAATATAATTTTAATCCTTCTAGTTTTTAAAATATGTAATTTGATCTTTTTATTTTAAAATAGAAATATTTAGTTATCTTATTTTTAAAATTTTCACAATTTTAGTCTCCTAATTTTAAAATAAAAATATTTAGTCCTTCAATTTTGTAACATTCGCAATTTTATTCTTTCCATCAAATTCAATAAACATTGACCGTAAGAAATTAAAGATGTAGCATGGGATCATTTGTTTAATTAATCTACATCATAATTGATGTTAATCTTTTAT
>PYAF01004439.1:1997143-2011044 GCA_007407185.1 Glycine tomentella
TGGGATTTTTTGGGGCTATATATAGCAAACTGGGCACTCAAACACGCCCCATCTGGGCGTGTTTAAACACGCCCAACATAGGCGTGTTTAAACACGCCCAGATGGGGCGTGTTTGAGTGCCCCAGTTTGCTAAATAAGTTCAAATTAGCCCCCTTTTGCTAAATAAATAATAAATTTATATTATTTATAAAAATTAGCCAGCACCACAATGATAACGGTTTAACTTTTATGAAACAAAATTATACTAATGAAAGCAATCTAGCTTTAATACCTGATAATCTTTGTTGTCGCTACATGACAATTATATAGTGACAATTTCATCTGTAACAAAGTATATATCAATAAAAATAGGCGGCTATAACCTGTTTAAGATTTGACTTATTATAAACTAGTTAACTTGTTGAATAAAATTATAGGCAAACTTTAAAAAACCTATTTAATAACGTCAGTCTTTAGGTGTTTTAAAAAGTCTTTTGCTTTGTTTTCTTCTAAAGGCAAAGAGAATTCGTTGATATAATTTGAAACCACCCCATCAGCAAGAGGTGCATTTTACCAGTGAAAAAAAAAAGTCTTTTGCTTTGTGAGCGGATCTGTTTATGATATCAACTAGAGTAGTTTTAAGAGTACTAGATACACTATTTTTTTAATTAGCATTGCTATCATCTTAGTGGGCGGAGTTTGTTTCACAAATTTGGTTATATTTTCGAGATAATTTTTTTTATAAAAGATGTTCGGCCAATATTTCTAATTCTTGATAATGTTTTTAAATTTATTTTAATTTAAAATAAAAATATTAAATAAATAAGATAGAATAAGAGAAAAGTGATAAATTATCTTATAAGTTTAAGTATATTTTTCATCCTTACGATTTAACATTTTTATGTTTTTGGTTTTTATAATTTTTTTCTTTAATCCTTACATATTATGTTTATTTTATTTTTTATCTTTGTTACTTGTTTAAAAAAAATGACATGATAAATGAAATGATGACATCATTATGTCACATAATTGATTGATGATATCATCTTATTACATGATTACAAAGTATCACATCATTATTAATTTGTAGAAACTAAAATCAAAACAAACATAATTTATAAAGATTAAAAAAATGACATATTTGCACGGTTGAAAAATTATTTAAATATCAAATTAAATATTAAAATAAAAAATTAAATATTAAAAAAGAGCTTCAAATTAAAATATTAAAGTTCATAATTTAATAATGTAATATTCTTAACACTATCAAGCTTTTGTAAATTCCAACAATGAAAAATGACTTATCACAATCGATATTATCACCACTACCATTACTACATTGTCATTGCGGCCACCATCATACATACATTCTTGTGGTCACCACCATCGTTATTATTATTGTTGCTACCATTATATCGTCATTATTATCTCTACTATTGTCACTTTCGACACTACCACTATTGTCATTATCATTATCACCACCACTATCAATGTCACTATCATCACCTTTACTACCACTAACGTTACTACCACAATTGCTGGAAGGCGGTGAAGGGTGTGAGAAACACACTGAATGATGACACCTGAAGGAAGACATGAGAGAAAAGAGGGATACGAAAAAGAGTTTGAAGGTAAAGGGAGTGTAGAGATTGAGACGTGTATAAATTAATATTAAAGTATTTACTTCATAATATGTAATTTAAAACTTAAATATTTTTTGTCCTTGTGTACTGTTCAGGGTCCACAAAATAACATGACAGGTGACATGGCGTTCCAATAGGTACGTTATCCCTGACACTAGAGCACAGACATCTCGCCCTTAGTAGTCAGGCTACTGGGCCGAACAAGCTATCTATAATATTTCATTATTTGAATATTAACGATAATGTTACAACTTTCTTATCAAGTGACATGCACTCAATTATTTATAAAATACTCAAATATGTCATTTTTTGTGTTAATATTTATAAATTATGTTTGTTTTGATTTTGATCCTTGTAAATTAATACGTGACAAGATGACGTCATCACTTTGTTTGTTACATCATCTTTTTTTTTGTTATAAATAGACGAAAATAAAGCAAACATAATTTATATGATCTAAAATGATTTTTTTATAAGGACAAAAAATAATAAATTACAAAGATAAAAAATATTTAAATTTATTTTAAATCAAAATATAAGATTTTTGTCCCTTTACAATAAAATAAGAAAAATAAAAACATATCTAATATGAATTTCTAAAAATGAATTATGCCTAAAATTATTTTTTTATTACCTTCTAATAAATATGGAAATATATATTCCTATCTTCACATTCTTAAAAATTTAGTAAGGTTACATGAAATATACACTCCAAGATAGGTATGGTTTTCAACATTAGCATTAGAACATAAAAAAAATAAATGTATTAATGTCTCCTCATCTGGGGATACGCTCTCGATCGAGTAGTACTTTGGCAAACCATGAAAAGCAAACAACAGTAACAATAAATGCACATGAATTGCGTTAAATATAATTTACGATATTTCGTTTGGTTTAAAAATCACAAGCCACCCAAGCGGAATCTGTTGGCAGTGAAAAGTGAATGATGTATTATAATCTTTTTGAATGCAAGCATAATTTTGGTTGTGCACAAATTAAATTACTATGCAAATATCTGGAATATTAAATTGGCTGAGCAGCCTAAACCATGTTATTGACAGGAGTTGAAAATGTATGCCCCGTGGATGGTCATTGTCATAACCTAGGTTTGTTAGGTTAAACGTCTTTAAGAAAATCATTGATCCATAAAAAAAAAAAAAAAAAAAAAAAAAAAACTATTAAAATGGTTTGAGTTGAGGTTCAGGGTTCATTAAATAACTTACATATGAGAATTTTTTTTACAGAAAAAAAAAATAAGGAGAAATAGACTATGCCTACTCCAAGACTGCGCATGTAGTGGGATCTGAATTCGTAGGTACCTGTCCGAATCCGTTCTAATTTTAACGGAAAAGTTTGAGTTTATCGGATTTAGATTTTTTCCAATAGTCAAAAGCGGAGGTGGGGGTATGGGATTATCGATACCCGTCCCGCACACGCACCCGCACCCATTCCATAATAAATAATATTAATATATATATATATATATTATTTTGTATTTTTTTAATTGAATTGATTGATTTTGTTTTGTAATTTTTAAATTATGATAATATATTTTGAATGTGAATTTGTTATTTGTTTTTTGTTATGTAATTAGCATTTTTCATCTGATTTTTTCAATAAAAAAATATATTATTTTTTATTTTTATTTATTTTAATCAAATATCGGGGACGGGACGAGGAAAACTCGATCCCCAACAAGGATGGGGTTGAGTATGAGTTTTAAAACTCAACGGGGATTGGTGGTGGGGTCGAAGAACGGTTTTTGAGTCGGAGGCGAGAACGGAAAATGCAATACCCACCTCTATCCTGTCCGTTGCCATGCCAATCAAAGACGGATGGGGATTCAAACATGTGATTTTTAAATATGAAATTTTGTCTTATTTCACTCAATCAATCTCTTGAGCTTATTTATTATTTTTAATTTGTAAGTCATTACTTTATTTATAATTTATTTGTAATATTTTACGTTTAAATTAATTTAATTTTCAATATAAATTTAAATAAATTAAATATAGAATCATTTGATAATACATTTTATCAATTAATTAAATGTATGATTTGAGGCTTGCGTGGTTTAAGCAAATTTAATATTAATTTGTCCTTGGCACTGCGTGTCGTCATACATGTATGTGTACACAAATTTAGAACAACACGGAATGTGTTAAATATAATTAATTTAGATAAATTGTGATATTTTGTTTAAAAAAACACAAGCCACACGATCGAACGGAAACTCTCGGTAGCTAATGAATTTTATACAAAGTCAATGCTATGTGATAATCTGTTTACATGAGATATCGATCTGGATTAATTATTAGATTGGTTCAACAGTATAATAATTAAGCAACGCCATGCATGGACAGTAGTATAGCCAGAAAGTGCTTTTTTTTTTTTTATTTTGTGAATGGTCTCTATTCTATTTATTATTGAGCTAGGGCCGAGGAGGGGCATGTCAATGCCATAATCTATTAAATTAATTAAATAAGCAATCGATTCCTTTCGACATCATCAAGTTATCAACCATTAAAGAATAAAAAAGTTATCAACAATTAAATAAATATATAATGGAGTCCATCATTATTCATGATCATGTTATCAATAAGTAGTACTGACGTCCTGAGATTTTTAGTGCCTTGAATGCACTTAACAAATCACACCCTCATTATAATCATTTAGGAATTATTTTTAAAAAGATTATTAATAATCCATTAATAATTAAGAATCTTTAAAATATCATTTTTGTTAGAAATTAATACAAGACTGCGTAGTCTATCTTTTGGCTTGTGACACAGTTGACAAATAGGATTTTAACAATTTTAATTTCAAAAAATTCCTTTCAATAGATGCAACAGCAAAAAAAATAATTAATATTATGTCTTTAAAGAACTCAATATCATAAAGGTTGATTATGATTCCATTGTTAAAATCTTTCTAATAACTTTTAATTATTCAGATAAAATTTTACCATCAAGATGATAGGAATTATTATGTTCTATATACGTTTCAATTTTCATGAATGAAGAGATTGGAAGGGAAAAGATAAAGTTCAAGGCCTTTTTTTACGTAATTATGTTAATATCGATAAAAATGAATGAAAATAATATACCATATTCTTCTCTTTACGGTCAACATTGTGTATAATTTATTCATTTTCTCAAAATTGTGGGAGGTTTTTGTCGAGAAGTGAAAATATCACTCATTAGTTGACTAATTATTGATCATTGTTTCCATGAAGCAAATAATAGGTATTTGTTTCATTATTTATAATATTTTTTATATAATTTAAATTATATAATTTTTTATTTTAATATTTGTGTAGATAACTAGATATCCTCCTAAGACCCTGAGCTGTCGCCCATTTCAGGGCCACCACTAAAGTAGTCCATAATTCAATTAACTACAAACATTACACGATTACAATTTGGCATTGCACACACAGATATATGAGTTATAACTAAAAATTATTTGAATGTAAATTTTTTTCGCATGAAATCGAATATTTACTGGTTCTGCATGCTTTTGTGATCACGGGTCGTCCAGTGGTGTCTTCAATTACAACTTGGCATCGCACACACAAAAGTCTTTTCTGCGTTGATTAATTTGGATGCATGTAGACTGTGTAAGGTTATTAATTTCAGTTTGGGACAAGAACTTTTATTTCGTCAAATCACTGGTGTGGTTTCCTGTATTGATTTTTTTTTATTTACTGATGTTTGTGAGTATGCATATATGCATGTATCGGAGTCAGACCCTTTATGCTTATCTTTGGCATGGCTTATGCTAAGTTTTTTTTTTTTTTAAATGCTAAGCTTAAGCTCTTCTTCTTGGTGATAAATTTATGTATTTGCTTATAAAAAAAATAAAATAAAAAATTACTATTAAACACACACACATTATGTGTCCAATACAGCTTTTCAAACTCTGATACTTGTTTTTCTTAAAAAATTATCTAGCGTTCAACGCGTTATAACGTTATAGCTGAACAAGCGTCCAAGAGTTTTGTGAAAACTTGCATCCATTGTGCTAAGCTATTTTGAATGTCCAATATGGAGGTAAGAAACAAACACATTATATTATATCCAAGTGCTAGCTCTTTCGTCCAAAGGCTTTTATATACATTGCACGATGAACGAAGATGATTTGTGATCAAAAGTTTATGTACTTTATGTTTCCTCATCCTTTGAAATTGACTCTATTTGAATTTTAAGTGTGCACCAAGGCAAGACAGAAAAAAAAAACATTTTCTGCAAAATCATTTTCATGCAAGTAGTTGAGACAACATAAATATTGTTCATAAAATGATAGTACTACTGTCTATTTCTTTTTACACCGCAAGCTACCACGTAGCAATAAGACAAGCATTGTGAGAGAACAAATATTTTTGCAAGGCACTGATCCCCACAACTATAGGTGGAGTTTTTGTTTAAACTCCACATGTTATAAATAAGAGGCGGTTGAAAAAAGGTTAGAAAAATAATAACTACTCCTAACCGTTCCTGGTAATGGCGGATCTAGGACCACCAGTGGGGGCAATTTATTTAAAAAATAAAAATTGATAATTATCACTATTATATGAGATAGTTGGATCAAACACGAAGATAAGAGGAACAAAATATAAAATTTTAATATAAATATTTGCATTTTATTAAAATAAGATGGTGTATTTACTTACTCTTACATGTGAACTAGTAAGGAGGTTCAAATACATAAAATTAAGGGGTTCAAAATATAAAATTATGGGATGCAAAATATGATATTTTTTTGCATTTTATTAAAATGAGATGATGTATTTACTTACTCTTACATGTGAAACTGGTAAGAAAGTTCAAATACATAATATTAGAGGGTGCAAAATATAAAATTATGGGATATAAAATATAATATTTTAGGATAATTACTAGTGATTTTATTGAAATGAGGGGGTGCGTATGCCCACCCTCAATTAGATGTGGATCCGTCGGTGGTTCCTGAAAAAGGTTAGAAAAAATAATAACTACTTTCAACCGTTCCGATAACAAACGATTGCGATAGTTCATCGTCAAGAGTCGCGATGGTTTACCGACAACTCTTCAACAGGATTGTTTATTGTCTATAAATAGACATAGAGACAGTCAAAAAAATATAGAAAAACTGATAGAATTTTGATAGTTAATCTTTTTTGATATTCTCACTTAGATACTAGTGCATTTTCAAATTACATAATTCTTCACTTTTTCTGAGTGGTTCTTCAAGTATTAGCTTTGTTCGTTTGGGTTGTTGATTTGAAGTGTCATCAATCTTCAGATGTTGATCCGTTCTATCCTGGGAGACAATTGTTTATCAACCTTTGGTATCAATTGGAATGAACAAATTATCTTACGGAGACAACATTATTGGACTCGGATCCTTTCATCTATTTGCATCTGTTTCTGATTGATACATATCATACAAGTTCTGTTTAAATTGGTTTTTGTGCAGTTATAGTAGATTATATTATTCCTCTTGACTATTCAGATTCTGACCGTGTGCAATTGAACATATTCCAATTCTAAATTAACTAATAGAATTAACAACTATGACTTTCTTGAAGCCTATAAATGAAGAAGCAAGCACAACAAAAGTCTTGCAATCCTTAAAGTTTTTCTGTAATATGTTCTTATTGTGTATTCTCTCTTGGAGTTATTTGAATTGTATTTCATTTAAATTATTGTTTGCAAAGCTAGGAATATCTTAGTTATCAAAGAATATTTAGGCATTTTTACCCTCAGGTGAGATTAAGAATGTGCTAGAAGTGACTTAGAGAATTCTTGTTATAAATGAAGAGTGACAACCAAAAATACTTGTTAATTTAACAATTTGTTTTGATTAATGAAACCCTTTTAAGATTTAAGAATAACTAGATGTAGCTCATGATTTGAGTAAACTAGTATAAACCAATTGTTTATAATTCTCTTGAGTTTATCCTTGCATTCTCTCAAATACATCTTTGGACACACAAGTTCTTTATCATTTTGTTTTGTGAAAACTGTTTCTAAACTTGTTGGACAATCCTTTGGAGAACTCGTTTTCAAAACTGTTATTTTAACTTGGTTTCAAAAAGGTTTCATCTTGTGAAAAAGGTTTTTAAGTTTTACACCAACACACTATTCACCCCTTCCTAGTTTGTTCCATTTTATTTCAAATAAAGATGGGCATTGAAGGTCTCAAATGCTCAAGAAAGTCATTGCCACTGAGTAGGACTACTACTTCAGACATGGCTGGCCTCTTTGCAGCCGATGCTTGAGTGCACAACAAAGCAATGCCTATGACTTTCTTCACTTCTTCTGCATCATAGTTATTAGGGTCTAAGCTTTGGTCCACTAATTCCAAAAGCATGCCTCTCTCATACAACTTCCATGCCTGTTATAATCAAAACCAAGGGTCATACGGTAAAATGATATAAGAAAATAACTAATTTTTGGTATATAATAATGGGAAATTTCTTACTCGTCGAAGAAGATAGTCTTCATCACCATCATCATCAACAACTTTCAGATCAGTACACTTTTGACCACTTATGATTTCTAAGACTACAATTCCATAGCTGTATGTATCAACCTTTGCTGATAAGTGACCATGGAGTACATACTCAGGTGCTGTGTATCCCCTGACCAGTACATATAACATAGTCCATAATTAATAAAAGAGCATTTACACGTGTAGCATGTTATAATATTTCGCATGTCAGATATGAATTCTTTTTTGCTACAACTTGATGCTCAAATAACTGTCAAGAAATTAAACTGAATGCAATCAATGCATATGTATGGTGGTAGTACATTAATTTTACCCTTTAAAATTTTCAGGCTGGGCCACTGGATATTTTGACTTACATTGTTCCTGCAACTCTTGTGCGAAGATGAGATTGGTCCCCTGGTAGGAGTTTCACCAACCCAAAGTCCGAAATTTTTGGCTGAAGTTGTTCATCCAAGAGGATATTGCTACTCTTAATATCTCTATGTATGATAGACACATGAAATTCCTCATGTAGATAAGTCAATCCCCTTGCTGTGCCCAAAATTATATCATAGCATTGTTTCCAGTTGAGGGAACCTTTTCTTTTTCCTGTTTCCCAGGTTTAGATGCTTAAAACATTAGAGGAGAAAAGATGAGGGTTAAGAAAGTAAAACTTACACAAATATCACGTTACTAGTTACCAAATAAGAATTCGTCTAGGCTGGCGTTCGCCATGTATTCGTAAACAAGGATTCTCTCTTGGCTTTTGCTGCAGAAACCAAGAAGTCGAAGAAGATTTCTATGATGAACATTACTTATAAGTGTTACTTCACTTTCAAATTCGTCATCTATCATGCTGGAATTTTCTGAACATAATTTTTTAACTGCAACAACTTTTCCATTGTTCATAGTCCCCTATTCGATCAATAGCATCAGAATTAAAAATTATCACTAGAATGTATAGCTTTTAATTAATAATAATATTGCCTTTGATCTTAGCTTATGTTGAAGATCTCAGTTGTCAAGTATACAGTAAAAAAGGAAAGAAAAACTCTTACAATCGCAATTGAAATGTGAGTATCAACACAAGTTTACCTTGTACACAACGCCAAAGCCTCCTTCTCCTAGTTTATTTTTCTCACTAAAATTTTTTGTTGCAGCTTTCAAGTCAGTATACTTATACTTGGTAGGACCTTTCAACTCAGTTGTTCCTATTATGGTACCTGCTAAGTAAAATACGGGTTAGTTAATTTTATCTTTATAAATAAATAAAAGTCATAGATTCCTAAAAAAAAAATTTCTTAAATAAATAAAAGACGCATCTAATTGTGTAATAGATGGATACAGCATCACATAAAGACTTTCCAAATAGTCTTACTTCTAGGAACGCTCTTGGGACTTTGGGATCTTCTATGCCACCGAAATAAAGAAATAAGGATCACAACAAGTAGTGCACCTCCAACACCACCACCAATAAGGACCCAATTCTTGATTGAACCTCCTCCTCCTTCAAGACAGAAAAGAAGTTGACCTCCAATATTCCAAATGATGTACCCGATCAAGATGTTATGATATTACAGTATAACGAGTGGTAGTTATACTTTTTTAACACATTCTTTACTATTATTTAAAATTTAGAGTTTAATTTCTATGTGGAGTGGTGTATCTCATTCAAACATAAGTCATACAAGGTTTAAATTTTAAATAGTTAGTGTAAAACTCAACAAACTTATCATATATTTTAATTTAAAATTAAATGACATTATAAAAATCCTTTACATTTTCGGTGCATATATGCATTATTTTCTCTAAAATTGTATAGGAAACGAAACTAGGGAATTATAAGTGAGACTCCTTAAAAAAAGTGGAGCTCATAAATTTTTGTCATAGTGTTAGAAAAGGAGTCCATTAGAGAAAGTGTAAATATCTTTATACCGTGAGATGGCACCACTCTAGCCCATTTTTTTCTCATTCAAGTCAACAATTATTAAATGGAGTTATGACATTTGTACCTTGTTTTAAGAAGGGACTGATATCAATGGTTTGGTTATCAGCAAAGAAGGGTGTCTCCGAGTATCTCATAAAACACACAGGAGGATTGACTTCCCTACCATTTGTGTTTGGAAGACAATCTTGTATGCCGCTCTTTGCAATTGACAAACAACCCGAACAAGCTTCTTGTGTGAGAGTTTCAGCACATTGTGCAATGGCATAGATTGCACCGCCAGCCACTTGTGTCTTGGTAGCTGCAAAGTAGCCACTAATTTTGGGTGTTGCTATTTGTAGATCCATCAGCACTTTCTGTCCAACTGCACCAAAACCAGTGCTTTCATCTGCAGTCTGATTCCCACAAAGTGTGTTGCTTATAGTAATGAGACTCTGATCGAAGAACTCATTGTTCTCGTACCTCAACAGTCAAACGCAATTTGAATTGAAAGCATCAAGTTTCAAAGTCAATTAATTCTGACAAGTGACAACTTTGATTTTCATGGACTGCCAACCTACATGTTCGATCTTGCATAAAAAGTCTAATCTACACATTCTAGATAATCTATAAACACCTATCTTGTTGGTAATTTGTGTTAAATGTTAATTTAACCTACATGTTCGAGTTAGGTAGCATCACATAAGGTGACAAAGCTCGTTCTCTTCAAGTATTTAAGGCAATTACATGTATATTTAAAACTTAAACTCAACATCCCTAATTAAGCTAGAAGAGTCTAGTAATATTTTATCTATGTATTCGGTGGCTTTTTTTTTTTTTTTTTTTTGCATGTTAAAGACCCTGTCCTACATTTTATATATGACTAATGACGAAGCTTATCTTGCTCATTTTAGCCCGCTATTTGTAACCTAAAATTATCTTCTTCTTTTTTTCTCTCCTTAAAAGGTACACACCAAGAGTGCCAAAAAGTCATTTTTGAATTATCATCCATAAGAATGGACTATTGAACAAATGAATTAGATGGATGTGTACCTGAGGATGCAGCCGTCATAAACGACATGGGCACCATTTCCGGTGGAGCAGCTGCGGATTTTGGCGGCGGCAGCGGCGAAGCAAGTGGCACAGTCAGTGTTGGAGAGGTAGTTCCTACACTGGAACATAGTATAGACAGGGTCTACACCACTGGTGGATTGAGCCGTGGCAAATTGTTTGCTTTGTTTGCTCACCTGCACTCTCACATCTGCCAAACTTGCGTTTAGATTTTGATTGAAGTTGAACAAGTCGTGTACCGCGACTACGCTGCACTCCCATTTGAGTAAAAAGAGTTGAGGGTCTCCTACTGCACCCTCAAACCCAAAGCTCCACCATGACAACAACACCAACAAGGTTAAAGCTACGAGGTTGGCTTGCACCATTTTCTTCGGATTCTCAAATTAACTCCATCTGTATATATCTAAGTTTCAAAAGAAGGATTGATATAGGCCCCTCAAAGAAAAAAGCCAGTTACTTGTATGTTCAAGGGGTGGACCATGATAATGATAAATTATTAAGTGGTGCCTATATATCATGGTTCCAATAATTTTTTGTACAACATCTAATATGTAATTAAATATTATTGATTTTTTCTTATAAATTAAAAACTTTAAATATATATATAGTATAAAATTTAACTTTACACCAGTTAGGATCGTTATGAATAATAAAAAATTTCCTTTTAAGTATGTAATGTATTAACTGGATATCAAAGTCTGTGTGATGGAGGACAACGGTTTGTGTGTATACTTAGTCTCAAAGTCAACTTAATAACTTTTTCTATATGTATCTCTCGAGGCTTAATTGTGTGATATAAGCATGGTTTATTTTGCCCTTACCATTTGTTAAATTGTTAATTTAATATACTATTTAAAAAAAATTGTGATATTTTATTGAATAAACCCAAGCCACACAAAGCAGAAACTCTTGGCAGTGAAGCTCTCCCAAGTAATTGCATAAAAAAAAAAAAAAAAAGAAAAACAACATTTCAATTTTAGCGCCGGCCTAATATATTTGAAGGCATGAAGAAAACTTTAAAGTGAAACCTTTTAAAAAATTAAAGCAATATTTTTTTATAAAAATAATAATAATTTATTAAAATAATTATATTGTTATTGAAAGTTTATCTTTCAAATATTTAATGAGGTAAAAAAATAAGTTTAATTAAATTATGAGGTAAATAACTTTTAATTATTAATGAGGGGGAGGTGAGAGGTGGAAATCTAAGTTTTTTGAGTTAAAAAAAAGTTTAATAACAATAAAAATATCATGTTACTCTAATTAAATTATTTGAATGAGGTAAACCATTAAAGATTACAGTAAATATGCTATTTTAATTTTATATTTCCAAAATACTTATATGACAATATTTATGATCAACCAATTCAAATAATGTTTGTCATTCTTAAGACACCAAAAAAAAAAAAATTTCTTGTACCACATATTCTCTTAGAATAATTTTCTCCCTTTTCTTATATTGATAGTGATTCATTCATAAAACACATATATTATATTATGTGTCTCTCTCATCATGACGCACAAAAAATTAGAAAAATTTAAAATAAATGGAAAAAACTTTTAATTGATCAAAATGGTCATCCACCTAATCCTCAAGCTTTTTTATCCTACAGTAAATGAAAGTGGGTTCGGATTAATATAGAAAATAAAACTTAACCCGTAAAGTCTATAAGCATGAGTATATTTGTAGACATAAACATTTCCTTAAAGTACCACAAATGAACTACAACCTATTGATCTTAAATGGGTCACAAAACACTCCCAATATTTGCCTATTTGGTATGTGCACATAAGCCATAGATTAAATACTCGGTATTCTAAATTCTAAATCCAATCTTATATAAGTATAGGAAGATAAATAAATGAATAAAAAATTGTAAATGACTTCTCTTAAAAGACAACTTTAATAAAGGAAATAAATAAATGAATAAGATTCAAAATCTGATGCATCAAATATTCCATAGGCCAAAAACAAACATATTTTGTAGAATTAATTGGTATAAAAAAAACAACTTACCCACAAAAACATACAACATAAATTCAAGGATTTCAACACTAAAGGTTTTGCTTGAGTTTTGAAGGAAAAAGTTCACAACTTTAGAAACAGTGAGCAGCTTTTCAATCTCATAAGTTCTCAATAATGAAGGTTCAAAATTTATATTTCTTCTTTAAGATACAAATAGGATGTAGGAGTATTAAGAAATGAATGAGTTTATAATAAATGAATGAGTTTATAATGAATCTTAAGCATTATGAAAATTTCATATGTCTACTATTTAATTTTAATGTTTGTGTTTAATTTGTATGATTCAGTTTATATTAATGTATTATGTTGTTTTCATTTTTAACAACTATTTTTATTATTAAATTATTTTCGATTGTTAATATTGAAATAATTTTATAAATAAAATTAATTAATAATACTATCAAATCTTACGAAATTATTAGTTTACTTGATAAATGTAAAAAAATATATTAAAACTAACTTTAATATTATTTGTTAATATCAATAAAAAATAAAAAATATTAAATAAGAAAATATAGAGAAGTTGTAAAATTAAAAACTGCTTTAAAATTGTTTTGTTAAAAAAATTTAAAAAAATGGAACTTTGAAATTTTAAAAAATTTATGACTTCACATTAAAAAAAATCTCAAAAGAAATTCAATATTTTATAACTTTACTAAAAAAATAAAAAAGTAGAAGTCATAAAAAAAATTATGACTTCTTACATCACGTTGTGAAAATTCCTATAAGTTAGTCCCATTTGAAAATTAATTCAAAAATCACTCTCCTTTGATAAATTTCAAAC
>PYAF01004439.1:2011144-2027370 GCA_007407185.1 Glycine tomentella
AAAAAAAAAAAAAAAAAAAAAAAAAAAAAAAAAAAAAAAAAAAAAAAAAAAAAAAAAAAAAAAAAAAAAAAAAAAAAAAAAAAAAAAAAAAAAAAAAAAAAAAAAAAAAAAAAAAAAAAAAAAAAAAAAAAAAAAAAAAAAACATCATCTACAACCTTAATCACATCATTTAATGTTGGCAAATGGTTGAAGGAGTTCAAGGGTAATATGGTGCCCAAGTCACCAGAACATAGCCATGCGGGTCACTTTGTTAAAAGCAAAAAATAAAATAATTGTCTGAGATTCAACAAAAAAACAAATGGGATATTCTTAAATGACTGAAAACTTCTTTCGCTGTATGCAAATTTAAGAAGCCAGTTGTTAAATTTTCTGCAACAACCATTGATCCGAAAGGAGAACCTAAAAACCAAAATGGGTCAAATCCAAAATCTCTAGATCAAGGAGAAGCAATGTGCCAAAAAGAGAAACGGAAAAGAAGAGGAAAAGTAGAAATGTCAAAATGAGATCAAACATTGCGAGAGCCTCCTGACTTGAGTAAAAAATGGGAGACTGTTTTGGAGGAGCGTGAAATTATAAAAATGGGATCGCATGATAGAAAAAAACCAAAGGATCGTGTATGCCAAAATTGGTATAAACCGTCCAATAGCATTGTATTTGAAGAATTATTTCAATTTTCTTAACCATGTAAAACGGTGAGGGAATTGCTTTCGTGGGTGAGTAGAATGAGAGCAAAGAGTGCAAAAAAAATGTAAAAAGAAAAAAAAAATACATGTTTTCATGTCAATTTACCTTTTTTGTGAATATTTATTTTCCTAACTTATCCTTTAACTAATGTTTTTTCTTTTTCAACATTAATCAAACAATGAGGGCAAAGTTATCTTAGAAAATGTGTATACCAAAAGGGATAATTGTCTTCATTAATAGTATAGATGCTGCCAATAGCTTGATATTGATGTCAGTGACCGTGTTCGGTGTTTAAATACATATTCTTATGATTTTATATTATATTTTCTGTAATCTATAATTTTAAACTAGATAATTTATTTTTAATTAGCAGCAAACTAATTTATATATTAAGACGTATTAATTATAAATTTAAATAGCCTACCATCTATGTATACTCCCACATACCAATTCATTGTAAAGTCACGAACTCGCACCCGTACCACGTACTAGAGCTAATTGCGAATCAGGTGACAATGGGAAGGACAGAAGGAATTGTTTGCATTCTTAAGCAATCGCAGTTGTAATCTGCTATTTAAAATAAAATTTACACATAATTGTACCCATCTTGAATAATGAACTGAACAAGAATTATCATGTGCATCATATAATTATTAACTTATCATCTAGCAGGTACTATATAGAATTGGAGGTAGTAGCATTAGATGTAGAGGAACCAAATGAAGCAAATATGTCTTTGTGAGGCCTTCAATTCGATTCAATAAAGATAGGCATTGAAGGTGTCATATGTTAAAGTAAGTAAACTGAGTAGGACCACTGCTTCTCAGACATGATTGGCTCATTGCAGCCGATGCTTGAGTGCACAACAAAGCAATGCTTATGACTTTCTTCACTTCTTCTGCATCATACTTATTAGGGTCTAAGCTTTTTGTTCACTAACTCCAAAAGCATGCCTCTCGCATACAACTTCCATGCCTGTTAAAGTCAAAACCAAGGGACATATAGGAAAATATTACAAGAAAACAACCAATTTTTGGTATCTATTATGAGAAATTCCTTACTCGTCCAACAAGATATTCTTCATCACCATCATCATCAACAACTTTCTCATCAGTACTCTTTTGACCACTTATGATTTCTAAGACTACAATTCCATAACTGTATGCATCAGCTTTTTCTGATAATTGACCATGGAGTACATACTCAGGTGCTGTGTATCCCCTGACAAGTGCATATATATAATACATAGTTCGTAATTAATAAAATAACACTCAAACATAGCAGGTTACATTTTTCCCACGTAAGATTTATTTATCTCTTTCACTACAACTTGATGCTTAAATAAATGTCAAGAAATTTTTGGTGAATGTATATGGGGGCATGCAGTACGTTTTACCCTTTAAAATTGTCAAGCTCGGCCATTGGAATGTCATTTTGACTTACAATGTTCCTGCAACTCTTTTGCGAAGATGAGATAGGTCTTCTAGTAGGAGTTTCACCAACCCAAAATCTGAAATTTTGGGTTGAAGTTGTTCATGGAAGAGGATATTGCCACTCTTAACATCCCTATGTATGATAGAAACATGAAATTCTTCATGTAGATAATTCAATCCCCTTGTTGTGCCCAAAATTATATCATAGTGTTGTTTCCAGTTGAGGGAACCTTTCTTTTTCCTGTTTCCCAAGTTTATATGCTCAGAATATTAGAGGAGAAAAGAAGAGGGTAAGGAAAGTAAAACTTACACAAAATGCTTCTATTGGAAACTCATGTTAGTTACCAAATAAGAATTTGTCTAGGCTGGTGTTTGCCATGTATTCGTAAACAAGGATTCTTTCTTGACCTTTACTGCAACAACCAAGAAGTCGAACCAGATTTCTATGATGAACATCAATTATAAGTGTTACTTCACTTTCAAATTCGTCATCTACCTTGTTGGAATCCCCTGAAATTAATTTTTTGACGGCAACAACTTTCCCATTTTTCATAGTCCCCTATTCAATAGCATCCAAATTTAAAAATATCACTAAATGTGTAGGTTATAATTAATATTGCTTAAAGTTAAAAAGAAAAAGAAAATTCTTAGAATCATGATTAAAATGTGAGGAACAACCCAAGTTTGCCTTGTATACGGCGCCAAAGCCTCCTTCTCCTAGTTTATTTTTCTCATTAAAGTTTTTTGTTGCAGCTTTCAAGTCACCATACCTGTACTTGGTTGGACCATTCAACTCAATTGCTCTCATTATACTACCTGCTAATTAAAACAAGATTTTGTTTTATTTATTTATTAATAAATAAAGTCATGAATCAATCACAATTAATGTTGTTTTTTTATAAATAAAAAAATGCATGATAATTTTGTAATAGTTGGATACAAAGCATCACTTGAAGACTTCCAAATAGTCTTACTTCCGAGTATCTCATAAAGCACCCAGGAGGATCAAAATGCCCTACCATTTGTATTGGGAAGATAACCTTGCGTGCTGCTCTGTTCATTTGTCAAACAATCCAAACAATTGACCTGTGTTAAAGTCTCAGCACATTGTGCAATGGCATAGATTGCACCGCCAGCCACTAGTGTCTTGGTAGCTGCAAAGTAGCCACTAATTTTGGGTGTTTCTTTTTGTAGATCCACCAGCATTTGTTGTCCAACTGCACCAAAACCAGTGCTTTCATTTGCAGTCTGATTTCCACAAAGTGTGTGGCTGCTAGAGCTGATCTGGTCAAAGGAGTCAGTCTCTCGTACCTCAACAGTCAAACATATTTGCAAGCATCAAACACCAAAGTCAACTCTTACTTAGTTTCATGAACTGCAACCCTCATGTTCTTGTGATGAAAACATATCTGAAAACTCTAACCCACACAGTCTCAATAATCTATAAATATCTAATTTGTTGGTAATTTGTGTTAAATGTTAATTTAACCTTTAATTTGTTTGGAAAATAAAATAAAGAGAGAAGTCTATGTTTAAAACAAGAAAAATATAGAGAGAAGTCTATGTTTTGTTTTGTTCATTATATAAACCACATGTATATTTTTTTGATATTAACCGCATGTATCTTTGATATGAAGGAAAACAATATTTGTTCAAGTCAGGTTGGACCATTATAAGTGACAAAGTTCATTCTCTTTGAATATTTAAAACATTTGCATAGCTAAAACTCGAACTAGATTAAGTTAGAACAATCTCGTGACATTTGATCTAAGCACTAGATGTTTTTTGTTTTCTTACATGTTTAAAACTCAATCCTACATTTTATAGGACTAGTGACATGGCTGGTCTTACTCATTTTACCCTTCTTTTTTGACACCTAAACTTCTCTCTTTTTCCTCTTCTCAAAGGGCACACACTAGTGTCAAAATCATATTTGAATCATCTGTCATAAGAATGGACTATTGAACAAATATTGGATGGATGTGTAC
Source organism: Glycine tomentella (assembly GCA_007407185.1). NCBI lineage: Eukaryota > Viridiplantae > Streptophyta > Magnoliopsida > Fabales > Fabaceae > Glycine > Glycine tomentella. The sequence goes on from PYAF01004439.1 coordinate 2,015,250, forward strand.
CTGAGGAAGCAGCCGTCATAAACTACATGGGCACCACTGGTTATGACAGAGCAGTAAGCAGGTGGCGCAGTCAGTGTTGGAGTGGTAGTTCCTGCATTGGAACATGGCATAGACAGGGTCTGTTCGGCTAGTTGATTGAGCCGTGGCAAAGTGCCTGCTTTGGTTGCTCACCTGCGCTTTTAGGTCTGCGAAACTTGCGTTTAGGTTATGGTAGAAGTTGGACAAGCCGGGTGCCGTGAATCCAATGCACTCCAACGTGAGTAATATATTAATCTTTCATTAATGGATGTGCACTAGCACTTATTCCACACTAACTAAATGATTATGAGTTTTGCCTACTCATTCTATATGATCCTTCATTTGCATCATTTTTAAACATCATCCGGTTACAATTCCATAAACCATAAAGATCAGATGATGATAATCAAACCTTATCTCACTAACTAGGGTTGGATACACGGTCAAAATTCGCCATTGTGCTTTATTAAAACCAAAATTCAGAAGTTCAACCAAAAACATCATACAATTCCAGAAAAAATTCACCACCAACTTTCCTAAGCCAAAACCTTCGGTTCTTTTTACTAGACATACACAAGACCACAAAACTAAGAAAAATCCTTTATAATGTCCCTTTTATAGACATACATTCAGCATATATTGATAAATCCTCTAACTACAAGTTAAAACAAAGTTTGTAGTGCAGGTTGAGTAATTTCCATCAATGCTTCATACAAAAATATTGGTGTTTTGTTTCTTAGCCACCTATTTGATCTCCCATTCTTCATTTACATTATAGGGATTAGATTTTCTTTTGTTAATCCACAATTCGATGTTATAGTTTCATTCATCCCTTCCCTTTCCAACCAAATGATGTTGTTATTTAGAGCATCTCCTTTTGTCTCCTTTCTTTAGAGATGAAGCAACTAATTGGCTCAATTCTCTACATGTTAAAGGAGCTGGTAGGTTGCCCGGGATTCGGCAGAGACTGGAATCTGGATCCAACTTTACTAGAAAATGATCAGAATTTCAAAATCAACAGTAACAAGCTATGTTGGCAGCTGGTTTGCAGAGCCTAGGTAGTGGATATCTCATGAAGCAACAAATGATGAATTTTCAACAGCCTTTCCACTATCTTCAACAATCAGGAAACAACAATTCTCCTTTTAAACTTCAGCAGCAGCAAGCAATTCAACAATGTGTCTTCTAATATGCTGCAGCCACAACCCACAAGCCCATGTAATGACAGAGAACCTGTCTCAGCACCTCCTTCCGAAACCACATAACAATCAAGAAGTCCAGGCATAACAGCCGCTACATACTCATCAAGATAATCTTTTGATTTCCAAGTGGTCCCATCAGAGACAACAATCCAGTGTTCCTCCACCATCATATTCATAACCAGATTTCTTGGATTCGATTCGAGCATAAAGTTCCTTGCTTCAGTTTTCCCCAGACAAAACGTGCTTAGTTCACTTTGTAGTTTGTCCTAAAGGAAGTGGCAATTTCTTGAATTTATCAAGAAGCGGTTAGTCCTTGCTGACCAAAGTATGCACCTGTGCAGGTCAATGCCTATGGCAGCACTATGTCACATATTCTGGAAATGATTCCGCAATAGCACTACCAAATTGTAATAATGTAATTCAGATGCCCAAAATCCTACACACATTGGTGTCAATATTGATTCATTTGGCCTTCTACTCCCCACCACTGTCCCTGGTTACACCACCTCATTAGCCAACAGTCGAACACTAATTCGTCGACAATGACATTAGGGGAGTCAGGCTTTCAGAATCCTCTATATGGTTGTGAGCAAGAGTCATCGGAATTGTTGACCAAAAAAAAAGACTAAAACCTTTGGCAAGGTAGGATTTTTAAGCACTCTGGGGCTTTTTCACAGGTTGACAAATAAGGGTCAGTTGGTGCTCACTTGACATATCCCAGTTCAGCAGCTAATCATGAACTCAGAGAGGAGTTGGATCAGATGTTTGGAGTTGAGGTGGAGTTGGAAGACCATCTTATTTGTTGACTGAGAGAATGATCTTCTTCTCCTTGGAGACAATCTGTGGGAGCAAGTACTTGTTTCAATTGCACTATAGTTTTACTTAATGATCTTGTTTTGTGATTGAAATGCTCCATCCTGGATTTTTCTAATAAAAAAATGCTACTAAATTTATTTCACTTGGTTTTTGTTTGTTGACATTTTATTGGTGTGTGTTTTACATGTCGTAGATCATTCGTCAATAATGTTTGGTATATCAAAATACTTTCACCACCTGAAGTTATTCAAAAATGGGAGAACAAGTGGTTGAATCCCTTGCTCTAAGTTCAGGACGAAGGCTAAATGGCCATAGTGTCGAATCTCAGGACATTGTTTCTGGACCACCATCAACTGGCTCACTTGTGTACTGAGATAATTAAACGTGTTTTTTTAGGCCCCACAGTCCAGAGAATTTTTCATTTTATAAATAAATAAATGAACAGACTAGTTAAGACTTAAGAAATGTAACAACAATTTCTATTATATAGGTTTGATTCTTTTAATTGTCATTAGTTCTTTTAATGCTCCTCGTCACTTTTCTGTCTTTAAAACAGTTGTGTAAAGAGAGACTCAAGTATTTGGGTTCAAATTCTGTCACCTGGAATGAAAGATTTTAATAGAGGAGATTCCACTTGAGCAAAAAGGAGAGATAAAGCAACATATATATTCTCCCAGGAATCACATCCCACTCTTTATTCTCCTTTATTTGTCATCTCTTCCTTTTCTTTTTTATCCTATTATGATTGAAAGTTGAAAATCCTAGATTTCCTTCATTTTTAACAATCTTTAGCTTTTCCAGCTCAACTTCCAATTCTTCGTTAAAATTCAGAAATCAATTATTTCCATAATCTATTTGAAGACTATCAACTCCACACTCAGTTCCACTAAGCAGCTGTCAATTACTTCATTTTTTCTTCCACGCTAACTTATTGACAAGGACAAGTGAGAAGTCAACGATTATAAATATTTATTAAACAAAACACATGTGAATTAAGAGAAAATGATTTATTCTCATAGTTGGCGCATGAACAGTTCAAAAATTAATCTTAGATCTCTCTTTATCAAAATTGATATGCTTATAATCATTCTTTTCTGAAGCTCCTGATCAATGATGCACAGAAGCTGAGCATCATTTTTCTGTCAAATATATTAAACATTCAATATTATCTAACTCTGAATGATCAAACTCTTGATCTATAATTCTATATAACAGGGTTATTTCATTGTGCAGCCTACTTTTGAGTGCATATCCTTCACTACTCCACTTCTTGCAACAAGCAATTTTGTCAGCTGTTGGCATAAACTTATCAAGAACAGTTCAATCTCCCATTATCAAAAGACAAGGGATCATCATATTCTGGATAGAATGTCGTTGACAGCCACAACAATGTTCTCGTAACACTGCCAGACTTGGGGTCCATCTTTATCCCTTGCTGCATAATCAAGCTGCATATTTTTCACCATACATGTATAATTGTCAATTGATAATCATTTACATAACAACCATGAATATTTAATGACATATTTCTGTCAAAGTTTCAATACAAACCCAGAAATTCAACTCAAATATCAAGTATCAGTTCAACAAATAGTTTCCAAGTAAGCATCTGCCATTATTCTATTCATACAATTGATAAAAGATCTTGGACAAATCAGTTTTCCCAATCAATATGCGCCAGGTGATTAATGGTGGATCATCTCTCTATAAGTATCTAAGTAAAAATGTAAAATTATTAATTTGAATATAAAAGATGAAGAACTTCATTCGGGCTAATCCCTCTCTCACCCTTGCTTCCCTTTTTTCATATGATTGTCTATACACTATACTTTCTTTTCGTAATAAGTTAACTTTGTGTTTCATAATAAATTAACTTTGTTTTAATCTTAATCATATAATTATACATGGATCCCCATGATTAAAAAAATTGAACAAAAAATCAATCTTGTCTATCTATGCAGTGACGGATCTACAATATAGTGAGATGTGCACATGCACCCCCTCACTTTAAAAAATTACATATAATTATATAATATTTTTATATTTTGTCTCCCTAATTTTATATATTTGAACTCACTACTCTCATGTTTTTATGTTTTCATATTTTAATATTTTATACTCTTTAATTTTATATATTTGAATCCACTATTGTCAATTGCCCCCACTGACACAGGGTCCCGTCATTGTATCTATGTATGAATGTCAGTTAAAGATAAGTTTGTAAAAGCTACTGTTCATTTAATAATTGATGGGGCTATATGAATGGGGTCAAAGTCAAAGCACAGTACATGGTATGATTTAAGAAAAATTAGAAACTAAATAATGAATACACATGTGTGAGCCACTTGTAGCTATGGAATTGAAAATGCACCTTCCACTTTCCTAATGCATGAGGAGGGGGTATGTTGCAGCACTTACTCTAGTCACATTGTTGAAGAGAGTAGAATAGAGCTTCCTTAGTTGTGCCCTCTCAATTCCAGGCTTGCTTTGGATTATGGTATAAATATCCTTCTTCAGAATTGCTGAGCTCTGTCTCAATGTCTTTTGTGCTGCTCTCCATGACTCTGACTCTAAAAAATCTCTAACATGTAACAAATCCTGTGCATGACCCCTCACTCCACTCAATGCATCTTCAACTGTCATATCAGGGGCCACAAATTTAAACTCAAATGCATTTGCCCTTTGTGTCCCAAAATTTCCATTTACACCCAAAATCAAGGAAGTTATGGCTGCCAAAACCCCTACCCTTCTACTGATTTTCTGTGATAGTTCGTTATTATTCTGCAAATGCTGGAAAGAAGGTTTGAGTTTGACACAGCATGTGAATGTTGGAAACAAGTGTGTCGAGTTTGGTTGCAAAATCAATGATCTTAACTCCATTGTACTCGGAACTAACTCCTGACAACATCAAACATATTAATTACTTCACATGAATAGTTTTATTCCTATATTTGAAAAGAAAAAAAAAAAAAGACAGCTTTAATATGATTTGGCACGATTTTTATGATGAAAACAACGTAGCAACAACAACGAACAACGGTTGCATGAAGAGAACAAAATTGAATCGACCCATAACAAATTGAATGCAAAGTTCGTTCCTTTAAAGAAGGCAAGTTAGGAATCATGAACACAAATTAGATAGATAGCAGAAGAGAGAACGAAAACGAAAGTGATGGAAAAGAAGAAAGTGGAAGCAGGCAAAGAACCTTACCTTATCTGAATCAACGATGAAGCCAAATTGTATGGACGCCAAATTTGCTTTATTATTATCTTGACAAAATTCACATTGATTTTAATAAAATTAGTTAAATTAAATTATTGAATTAATTGAGATTAATATTTAAATTAATATTTACTATTGACTTTATATTAGAACGTGTGATAGAATGAGAAGAATTGATTCTTGTATTTTAGTATTAAATAGTTCGTGAACGTTATTTAACTGATTTCTTTTTAAAATTGTTATACTGAAATTTATAATCAAATTTTCTATTTAAATTTTTAAATTAATATTTTTCTCAAAAAAAATTATCGGAACGGGATTTGCTAAATTATTAAACTCACTTTCATGCAAAATTTGTTAATCAAATTTTCATATTTAGCTAATTATTTATATTCAATATTTTTAATAAACAAAAATATGTTTACTGCAAGTTTTTATTAATAATTTATATTAGACACATACTTTGTGCAATTTATACATGTCTTTTTTTTTTTTTTCTTTGAAATATTTGGTATTAATTAAGTCATGATGTGTTTTGCCTCTCGATCCCTTTCAAACATAGTGCATTGAAGTTTGGTAAGAATTAAACTGGTGGTTAGGTTATCAAAATGTAAACGAGCCTTCTAACGACATTAAGAATGATATTCCCATCACGAAAATAAAAGAATTTTTGTTTAACTTTATCAACATATAATAGCACAAGTCATTTTAATTTACATTTTTTGTCTTTAAATCTTTGACCCATTTTTTCATATTTTTAGACTAAAACAACTAGCTTAAGCCCACTTGAATCCAACTACTTCGAATATTTCATGATTCCGATTGTGCAACCAAACTTATTTAACGTATAAAATAAATTAAATTTATTGTACTATGTTAATCATATGTAGTATGTTAAACAAAATTATAATAAAATTAGGTCCCATCTTTATCCCAAATATATATATATATATATATATATATATATATATCGACAATGACGGATCTAGGACCCTGGATCGGTGAGGGTAATTTATTTTAAAAAATAAAAATTGATAATTATCATTATCATACATATGAAGATAAAGACATAAACATTAAAATAATAAAATTTTAATATATATAATCAAATAAATTACATACTTTATAATTGATTGACCTCTACGTGATTTCATGTTTTGAAATCGTTGAATGATCAGCTCATTGTTAATGTTATTGAACACATCTTTCTCAATATAAGTCACTAGGCAATCATTCATCTATGCATCTCCCATTCTGATGAAGGTTGTTGCTCATTTGATAGCAATTTTCTTTTCAAAATTTTTTTCATGATCTATTCAAGATTTTAAAAAAATAATAATCATGATCAGAGAGAATAAAATATAAAAAGCATAATAATAGTAAGATTAATAATTTGTAATTTGAAATATTTGTAATAGCAAAAAAAAAAAAAAAAACTGGAACCCCACCTTGGTTCCACCTTTTCACGCACCTTAATGAGTGGAAGAGAGGAGAGAGTTGCGTTTTATGGGTAGAGAAGGGAGAGAGCAGAGAGCGGAAGGTTGAGTGGAAGAGTGAAGGTTTCGTTATTGCTTGAGCATGGAGAAGCGTGAGGCTTGGCAGTTTGGGAAGCTTCTGGAATAGATAAAAGCTTGCCCCTTGAACGTGTGTGGGTTTTTAAAAATATGGGAATAATTTTGTTTGATTTTTTGTTATTGCTTGTTTTATGGAGTGATAATGGACAAAGCACGGTTATTTTTATAACAATTTTGCTTGATTTACGAAAATATTGCTTGATTGTTACTAAAATGTGAAATTCAGTAATTATTTTTATCAATTTCAAATCTTCATCAGATTATTTGTTCTTTCAAATTTTAATTCTAGCATAAATTAGTTGCATATCTTTTATTTTATATTATTACGCATTTAGTTTTATTTATTTTAATTTATATTTATGAAAATTAAAAAAACGTTAATTTTTATTAAAAATATAAATATGTAGATTTTTTTGAATTCCTTGTAATTTTTTGTATTGGAGCAAAATATTGGATGAGTTCCTTAAAAGTAACATGACACTGTAGGTTTAAATATATAAAATCAGGGAGGATAAAATATAAAAATACTAGATAATTCTGTGTAATTTTTTAAAATGAGAGGATACATATGTCTACCCTCATTTATAAGTACGTCCACCCCTATATATATATATATATATATATATAGGAAGTTGGGCATCATTCCATTCCCTATTTAATTACACTATCATTTTTACCTTTTTATGCGTGTTGAAGATAAAATAAAACGAAGAAGGAAATTAGTAATCATAGTTTCAGGCTTTCTACAATCTTCCACCTCATTTCCCTCTCTTTTTCTCTATATTTTTGCCCTTTTATGAGAAGTAAGGAATTCAATTCATCTGTTGACGTTACGTAATTATTGCCTTCCCTTTTGATTTTTTTTTTTTTGCCCTTCTTAAAATATTAAACAGTAAAAAGTGTATTAGAAGTTTTATTAAACATGCCTTTAACTCTTATTAACTATGATTAATCCAAAACCCCACTACACAAACACCGTCACTTATTTGGAAGACGTGAATTAACTTGGATGCTTCCTTATTAGTAAGAAAAAACTAGTAATGTCTCCTACCAACAATACCTAGCTTTATCAATGTGAAAAGATTGGTAGAAACAACGGGGGAGATTATAAAAGTACAAAACTCAATTATTCTTGTTAATGTCACAGAAACAACATCAAAACCAAATAATAATCACACTAATTTCTAAGCCAACAAAATCAACTTATTCGTGTCTCACACAGTCACGACAACTTTCTTCCTAGCCATGCTTGGTCTTACAATTTTTCACACTTGAGGCATACTAAAATTGAAATCGCATTCGAAATTGACTATTTATGTGCACACTTTGAAGGGATTTTCAACAACTTTAATGTTTTCATATTCTTTTTGTTAAAAAATTGTAACAAACATTGCATTAATATGCTTCCTTGGCTTAAATGACAGTTGGAAGGGTTTGGCATGACATGAGTGACCCGCAAGACAAAGTTGCATGTGAACGCCAATCGTGCATTTGATTTTCACCACATATCCTCTTTGTTTTCTTCACTAAGAAAAACTATAATTAACAATGCTACTCATCGAAAAAAATATAAAGAAAAATATTAGTTATACTTTCTTTAATATTCTCTTTTTATATTTTTTTTAATACTCTCTCTATTAGTAACTAAAATTTATTAAAATTACTAATTTTGGTAGATCTTACTTTTTATTTAATGATTTTTTTCTCTAAGACAAACTAAAATTTATGATTTTCAATAAATATTCAGCCAATTATAAAAAGTGTTAGAAAAAAATATTATAAAGAATGTCATAATATTCCTCGTAAATAAATAAATATACACTCTAATTTTTCTTTGAAAGTTTTTATAGTACATTTTTTCATGAATAGTTTTATAGTACATTGGTCATGCTGGTGGACTTATGATGTATATATTCATAAGATAGTGTAATAATGTTCAACAATTTTTCCAATATTAGTTTAAGACTTTGCAATCAATAATGTTCTACGTACCGTAAAATATTATTACTATTAAGCTCCTTATACCATCATTGTAAAAATTCAAGTCAAATGATCATTTTAAGGTTGCAAGACAAGATGATACAAATATAGTGTATCCTTTTATTCTATTCACACCATTCATCGTTTATAATCTTTAATTTTTACGTGGAATGATTTAGTAGATATTTGGCCATACAGGTTCTTTTGAGATATTTTTATTTTTATTTTTTCAGAAAAATAGAAAAAAATATATCTCAATAAGTTAGCTGAAACAAATTAATTTACATGTACATAAATTTTGTCCCAGTCCCATAAGAAAAGAAAATAAAAAATAAAAATCTATCTCCTTACCTTTTCATTTATTTAAATATAATAAAATATGGTAATACTTGTATATTCTTGCGTGAAGTTGTTTTTTTTTTTCCTGAAATCATGGGTTTCAAATGATTGCTAAATGACATATAACACATCACGTATTAATGCAAGGGTAGTTTGTTTTCTTTTAAATGGATGTATATCAAAAACAAAATATATGGACATTTTTACTTCAATGAAACTTACTCTGTTTAATTTAATTGGAATATGCGTGACGTTATTCATAAGAATTTAATTACTTCAGATTTTCAAAGGTTTTACTATTAGAAATTAGAAACTAAAGGAATGAATAGAATCACAACCTCGTGGTAAGATTGACAGCCTTAAAAGTAAAATTTTGTTATATTGTGCAATTTAGTTGTTTGGTTTTTTTTTTTAAAAGTTTTTTAATACGTATTTCAAATTTCATATAAGCTCTATCGTTTAACTCTTTTAAAAGTTGATTTTAACCTATACATAATTTGGGAAAGAATATAGCTATTGAATGTTTCAACGACACACGTAATACCAAGGCAGATGAGAATGATGGGACAAGTTAAATTCAAGGGAATAAAAATAGAAGAAGAAATGGATCAATTGGGCACAAGGTTCATGAGATAATTGATAAGGAAGATATAAACGACTACAAAAAAGAATTGAATGCTTATATAGAGATCGTTAGGATGAGATACTGAGGAAATTTAATCAATTTAAAGGTAGGATTATTAAGGTCCTCTTTGGGGTTGGTTGTTTATTTTTAGTTTTAAAATTTTGTAAAATCAAAATCAATTTTAGTGTTGAGCTATTAATTTTTAACTTTTAATTTTTAAATTCTGTTGAAAATAGAAAAAAAATTCCAAAACTAATTCCAAATTATTGATTTTTCGTCATCCCCTCGACTCCACCCACAACCACCATCAACATGCCTCCACAATAGCACAATCCCTCTAGCATATGATATGAATTAGATCTAACTATCCTTTCTTCATCTAATTTTTCATGTGTCCTTAAGATCCAAAAACATGCAGCCCTCAAGATCGGATCTAATGAAGGAAAGATGATGAGAGAAAGAGAGAAGGTGAGACATTGAGAGAAAGGAGGACAGAGGTGGCGGGCGAGCGACATGAGAGAGAGTGTAAAGGGAAGAGAGATTATATGAGAAAAGGGGGAGAGAGATCGTATGAGTGGTTGTGATTCTACACCAGCGAAAACGGCAACTGGCAACAAAGGTGGTGGTCAGCGACGGTGTTGGAGAGAGAACAGTGTGAAAACCAACAACTAAAATCCACAAGGGGGGAGATGAAGAGGATATGGTGGGTGGTGGTGGGTGACGGGGGAGAAAGACAAAGAGGAAATGGTGGTGGGCAATGGTTGTGGTGGGTGAGCGTGAAAAGAGATGACAAAGAAGTTAGAGTTATGAAATTAAAGCCAAAACTTGGAAAACCTATTTTTATTGTTTTCAAAATGATAAGAAAAGTGTTTTCAAATTAGGTAAAAAACCAACTCAACTTTATTTCATCCGAACATGTTTTTGTTTTCAAAATGTAATTTGAAACCATAAACCAAAACTGACAACCACCCCGAACGAGGCCTAATTTATTGATTTGAGAAGAAGCTCCCTAAAGACAAATAGCTAAAGTCTTTTGGCTTTGGGACGATGATATTAATCCCAAATCCTTCAATGCAAGCGCTATTGGTAGGAAATGGAGGATAAAGATTTACAGATTAATGAATAAAGATGGATTTTGGATTGAAAACCAGAAGGGCATTAAATCCCTTGCTAAAGATTATTTTACAAAATTGTTTGAAAACCAAATAGTTGACCATGGAAGGGTTATTAATGTAGTCCAAACAATATTATCAGACACTGATAACTTCAATTTGACTGTCTCATTAAAGATGATTGAATTCAAGCAAACCCTTTTAGTGTGCACCCAGATAAGTCATTATGGCCTAGTGGACTGAATCTGGGGGGATATTTGTGGTGTGGAAATTTCGCAAGCATGCTAGTTTGGCTCGAGGAAAGTTTGTTTCCACCAAATGTCAACTAGACAAATATATTACTTATTCCCAAGTGCAAAATTTCCAACTGTATGAAAAAGATATGACCTATCACATTGTGTAATTTTGTTTATAAAATTATCTCCAAAGCTTTGGTGAACAAATTTCACAAGGTTATCTCCAAATATGTTTATGAAGAGTAGTCATGGCATTCTCTCATGGATAACATATTGATATCTAATGAAATAATTCACCATATGAATTGCAAGGTAAGGGGTCACCATGGAGAAGTTACATTTGAAGATTGACATTAGCAAAGCCTATGACAGGATAAACTAGGAATTTTTACAAGATATGATGTGGAAAAAATAGTTTGATCATAAGTGGATCAAATGGGCGATTTTTTTGTTTAACTATTCAATTTTGGTTAATAATGAAGCACTGTGCCTATTACTTTGGGGCGAGGTTTGTGTCAAGGAAATTCATTTTCTCCTTTTTTTGGTTTATTTTGTGTACAACAAGTCTCTCATCTCTTGAAAAAAATGGTTAAAGGTAAAGGGGATATTCAAGGAATAAAGGTATGTTGTGGTGCTTCTATTATTTACAACTTCCTTTTCACATATGGATCGTTACTCAAATAATGTTATTTTCTAAATAGGATAAATATGAAAAGATAATACTCATTCTGTTCCAAAATAAGTGTTGCATCTATAAAAAAATGTTCCGAAATAAATACCATGTTGGTTTTTATTGTTTTTTTTCTTCACTAATACCCTTAATAAGAGTTATTTTAAATTTTCAATGTAATATTAATGTTAAGGTTAGTTTTGTAAAATCACAATTCTCTATTTATCTATTTATCAACTTTTTTAGTGTGTGCAAAACAATAATATAAAATGACACTTATTTTAAAATAGAAAAAAATATTATTATTTTTATTCATAAGAATTGAT
>PYAF01004439.1:2027470-2067448 GCA_007407185.1 Glycine tomentella
ACCAATAAACAATTTATACAATCATTTTTTTTTATCAATGTTTAATACACTGATTCAGTAGCAAGTCCAACTTCATTCAAAATAAATATTTCTTATTTGTCTCTAACAAAATTTGAACTCCCTTATTACAACAACACACTTAAGACATCCCCTCAAAAAACTTAAACATGTTTACAAAAATTATTTTTCCTAAAAATAATCGTTTGCTTTTTTTTATTTCTTTCTAAAGTTACTAAAACAAACAATTATGTTCAAATACACTAAAGACTTAATTATTAATTTGGTTTCTAAATTATTTAAAATGAATTAATTTGGTTTTTAAATTATTTAAAATAGATTAATTTGTTCTCCAAATTTTTAAAAATTTAAATTTGCTCTCCAGATTTTTTTAAAAAAATCAATTTGATCCCAATTTTTTTAAAGTTTCAATTTAATCCTCAAGTTATTTAAAAAAAATCAATTTGATCTCTAATTTATTTTAAATGGTTCAATTGAGTCTTTAAGTTCTTAAAATTTTGAAAATTAAATTGATTTATTTTAAGAATTTAAGAACTAAATTGATTTATTTTTAAGAATTTAAGGATTAAATCTTTTAAAAATTTAAGGATTAAATTGATTTTTTTTAAGAATATGAGTATCAAATTAATTTTTTTTAAATTTTAAAATAAAATAAAATTATTTAAAATAATTTAAAGAATAAATTGATAATTAAGCCTAAACTAAATTAAACAATAAATATCTATAAGAACTAAATCTCACTATTGAAAAATAAAAAGGAAACAAATATGCATATGCTCCATTTTCCATGCGTTGAAGCAAATGGGAGAAAAGTGGTTATGGTATACATAGCTTTCGATGATGATAATCTCTTTGCTTTTAACTTTTTCTTCTACTTATTAGTTATTACCCTTCAAACATCCATTTGCGTAGCACGCGCTTCCCTTCTCACAGATATTTTATTTTTTTCAATTTTTTAATAATAATAATAGTAATAACAATTATTTTTATGGTCTAATATTTTTCTCACTATACTCCGTACTTCTCACAGCGACCGGTGAAGGATGGTGGCACATGCCTGCTGTCACATCACTCCAAATCAACGGTCTAGATTTTCAGGTACGGAGGATCCAACGGCTCAGATTGCTTCATCAGCCCATAACCCTCTAACATGGATTTTCTCTCTCCTACGCTTTCTCTCTCTACTGCAGCATGTCCAGCTTGGTCGGGACCCCCTTATATATGGCAAAGACCCTTCTTTTATTTTTCTCTCTCCTCTCTCATCACACACACAAACTCTCTCTCTCTCTCTCTCTCTCTCTCTCTCTCTCACTACATTGGTTCAAAGCCAAAAATCCTCACTTGGGTCTCAATCGAAAGTGATAGGCCACAAAAGAGAGACTTTAGTTTCAACACCACACTTCATTCTCAGCTTTCATGGCGATCTCGGGGAACGTGCCACCGTTGCTGCAGGTTAACATCAATTGGGTTTGCTTTCTGATTTGAATTTGCCAAAAAAAGGAGCCAAAAAAAAAACTTTGGTTGTTGTTGGAAGTGTGGTGGGTTGTTTTGTTTCCGGGGTTTCTAAGGTGGGAGTGAATTTGTTGGGCTGTTGTGGTTTTTGGATTTGGGTGGTGTTTGATTTTTTTAAGGTTGTTTTGTGTTTTGTGGGGGGTGTGGACTATGGAGTGAATGCATTGGCATCATCATGGTGGACGAGAATGTTGGGGAATGCTTGTGCAATGGCTTGAAGTAAATTGAGGGTGGTGGCTTCTTTGAGCTAGGGTTTCATGTTTTTATGTGATTGGTTGTTATAAGTACTAGAGTGTCTTTGTGTAAAGGAGAAAAACAAAAGAAGGTAAAGCTTGATGATATGAAGCTTTCAACATCAGGGTTGGGGCAGCAGGGACATGAAGGTATCCATTCTATTCCAATTCTCTCTTTTTGCCTTTTTATTAATATTTTTTTTTTTTTTTGTTAAATTGAGCTATCATTCTGTGCTCTTAAGTTTGGCTTCTTGTCAAACTTGTATATAAATGTAAGGTGTCCCTTTCATACCCCCTTTTGTGTTGCTTGGACATGCTTGTGAGTTTTTTGTTTTCCTTTTCTCTTTTTGATAATTTGATTGATGTGTGAGCAATGATGGTTAGGAGGGGAGAAGAAGTGTCTGAATTCTGAGCTATGGCATGCATGCGCGGGGCCCCTGGTGTCCCTACCAACTGCAGGGACTCGTGTGGTTTACTTCCCTCAGGGACATAGTGAGCAGGTTTTTTGTTTTTTTTTTTAACTACTTACTCTACTCTAGATTGTGTCAATTTGCATAATACAGAAGATACTGGATAGTTTCTTGCAAACTTGAGGTTGAAACCAATTCAATAGATTCTCTGTAAATGGAAACTGAGATGCATATGATGTTGAATGTCGATTCCAGGTTGCTGCCACAACTAACAGAGAAATTGATGGACACATTCCCAATTACCCTAGCTTGCCACCCCAGTTGATTTGCCAACTTCACAATGTCACAATGCATGTGGGTATTACTATCTTTTTCCTTTTAGTTATGTATGAGGTATGATTGCCTACATTTAGAATAAACTCTGTGAACTGGTGTGTGTGTTAATTTTCAGGCAGATGTTGAAACAGACGAAGTATATGCTCAAATGACATTGCAGCCATTGACTCCGGTATCCTGTTGTTCTTTGATTAGCTCAATGTATGTGTTGTGAACCTCTCTTAATGATTCTGGAACTGAGATTTCTTTTTTCACTTTGGATGTAGCAAGAGCAGAAGGATACATTTCTTCCTATGGAATTGGGCATTCCAAGTAAGCAGCCATCAAATTATTTTTGCAAGACGTTAACGGCCAGTGACACCAGCACACATGGGGGATTCTCTGTTCCTCGTCGTGCAGCTGAGAAAGTTTTTCCTCCACTGGTAGGTTTCATATTTTGCCTGTGTTTGACTCTGGTTGGGTATAGATGCATTATCTTATATCTGCATGCTATACAGGATTTCTCGCAGCAACCACCAGCACAGGAACTAATTGCTAGGGATCTCCATGATGTTGAATGGAAATTTCGACATATTTTTCGAGGTAGTATTCTAGTTCCTTATTGATTCAAGTCTCATGATCTTGTTAGTTGTTAGTTGATTGTGTGGATCAGGGACTTTTGCTTAAGATTTTGAGGCAAGGGACTTTAGTAGTCAGCACTGTCTAGTATATCTTAATGATATTTTTTTAATCTGAAAAGTCCCTATATTTTTTCAGTACTTTTTAAATGAGTTCTTGTAGGTTAAAAACTACAAATAGGTCCTATAGTCTTAAAAATGTTTCCAATGTGGTCCGTAAATCAAATTATTGTTAGGTCCCTACAAGGACTCAATTAAAATTTTTTGAAACTATGATGACTTTTTATAATTTTTAAACTTGGGGTGGGGGGACCTATTTAGAAACCTTGAAAGAGTACAGGGAAGTGCAGATTAATGTAATCTATCTTAAATGAATAGGATATGGGAATCCTCCTGTTTGTACTTGTGTCAGATATATTTTGCTTACTACTTGCTAGATTTTTTCTTCTGTAATTTTCACAAGTTTCACTGATGTGCTTGCAAATCCATCAACTGTATCAATACAACTATTATGAGCATATCTCAATCCTCTTAATATTTGGTTATTGCTAGTTGTACCGTGCAAGAGAAAAATTATTTTAGTTTCCTTGTTTTAAATTAATGTAATGATTTTGGCTGTTTATATTTTTGTTTCAGAGTCATTCATTCTACATTTCTACTACAACAGAAGCATTAATTAAACTTTAAGTTCACAATTCTTAAATCGGAGATGTGTACTAGTGTCATTATTAATTGTACTACTTATACATGATCACAAACTTTTAGCTCAATAGAATTTTCTGCACTTGCTCATGTGCTTGTTGCATTCATATTATTTCAGGACAGCCAAAACGACACCTTCTTACGACAGGCTGGAGTATATTTGTTAGTGCCAAGAGACTTGTGGCTGGAGATTCTGTGCTTTTCATATGGTATTTTTACCTCTTTAAGCAACCTTTTCTTTCCCTATTAATGCTTTAGATCGATTATTCTATGTATTTTTACTTTTAGGAATGAGAAGAATCAGCTCCTTTTGGGAATACGTCGTGCCAATAGACCGCAAACTGTAATGCCGTCATCAGTTCTATCCAGTGATAGCATGCATATTGGACTTCTTGCAGCTGCTGCCCATGCTGCAGCAACCAATAGCTGTTTTACCGTGTTTTATAATCCAAGGTTGAGAATGTTGTCTACATTTCCACTTATGATACTTCTTTTTAAGAAATTATAATGTTTATTTTAACAGTTAGATCATTGGCAGGGCTAGTCCATCTGAGTTCGTCATACCACTTTCAAAATATATCAAAGCTGTGTACCATACACGTATTTCTGTTGGTATGCGATTCAGGATGCTTTTTGAGACTGAAGAGTCAAGTGTCCGCAGGTACTTGCACACGTTAGTTAATTGTATTTTTCAGAGATAGACATATTTAATACAAAATCTGTGTCTTTTAAATAAATCAAGATAGTAATATAGCTTGTCTTTGCCTGCAATAAAATGTGTGCACGTATAGTATCTATGCGTGCAAGTTTCTTGGTGAACTAGTGAGTAATCTGAGCCTTGCCCGGTTATAAAAGCCATGCAAACTGTAGCAAATGACACAGTAGTGGGAAATATCATATAGGTCAATTGCACGGTTGGCTAGCTCTAAGTTGGAATGTGAGAGAAAAACTTCAGCAGCTGCAATCTGAAGAAAGTATATGCCAACTACTAAATTTGGGAGTCTGGAACTGTACTGTTTTCCTATAAGTTTATTTATTTATTTTGGTAAATGAGCCTAAAACCTAGGGTTTATAATCTGAAGGCAGTGGAAACCTAGTGGAAAAATATTATTCTCTGGTAATGCTACGCCAAACAATTTTTTCCTTTACTTATCCATGTGTCATCTTTTATTTTTGAAGGTATATGGGCACAATAACTGGCATAAGTGATTTGGATTCTGTTCGGTGGCCAAATTCTCATTGGCGCTCTGTCAAGGTAAGGAAGAATGCATTGCTATGTATTCAAAAGACTATACAGCAGTGCATACCACTTCACAATTATACACCTTGTTATATAGACTGCATAAGGATGTAGTTATTTTAGATATCTGACGAGCTTATTTGGTATTTCTTTTTTCTCATCAAACCATAGGATTTATTGCAGTGTCTGTAATATTGCCTCCATCTTTTCTATAGTCTTATTTGCCCTTTTGTTCAGCTATACGTGAAATAACCCTTCGATGGAGCAGAGCATATCAAATTTAGAATATATTCAATTTAATATGTGGTTCCTCCTACCCTACACCCCCATTAAAATGGGAAAAAAAATTATACTATCAATCAAGGGCTTTTGTACAGCTTTAATAAATGAATGTTCAATTAAGAAAAGTGTCACTTGAAGCTATGAACAAATTAATTTATTTTTGAAAAGCCATTTTAGTTTCTTGTTGCTTGTCTGATACACAGGTAACTATAAATGAAAATCTCGGTCGTTTCTCATTTCCTCTTAACATGTTTTATCTTGTTCTACTGATATTTTGTTTTGATTCCTATTATTACTACTAGTACATAAATAAAGTAATTTTAGGCATAACACTACGGTCCTTTGTGATTGTCCTGAAAGAGAAAGACTGATCTTTGTCAATAGCATTTTAAAAGTTTCAGGCTTTGATTTCATTAGATATTTCAAGAGATTTGATATTACTTGATCTTTATCCTGTTGTGGATAGGTTGGTTGGGATGAATCAACAGCTGGAGAGAGACAACCACGAGTGTCTCTGTGGGAAATTGAGCCATTAACAACATTCCCGATGTATCCGTCATTATTTCCCCTCAGACTGAAACGTCCATGGCATCCTGGTACCTCATCTTTGCATGGTATTTTTTTTTTTTCTCAATGCTGACTTTTATATTTATAGATTTTGTTCTAATTAACCAACTAGAGTGTTAGTAAGGTACAACACCATATTTTTTATTAATAAAAGGATATTTTATTTTTATTTGGATGGGGCTGTGAATTGGCGTTTTACATTTCTAAATAGAATTGTTCAATTTTTTAGTAAAAAAATGAAAATTGAAATTATTCCTAGTGATGTAAGAAGCAAGTATCCTAAATATTGGCATTTTGGCTCCATGTGCTTTTCTAATATGTCTAGTATGCTTGTCTGATGTGTTATTTTGTCTTGCATATCCAAGATTTATCCTATCCTTTTTTCAATCCTTTCTATTCAAAATTTTATGGATTATTAAATGCTTAAACATATTGTGACAGCCTTAAATATTCTTATTCAAAATTTTATGAATCTTTTGATAAATACTGAAATTTTAAGTTTATATTTACATTCCTCCCTTCCTCCACCCACTAAAGGGAAAATTTTGCATTTTCAATAGTCTCTTCCTTTTGTCCAAACCCAATGTGATTTATTTTTTTATATTTTTGGAATAAATTGTTGTATATATATGATAAGAAATGTTCTATTTGTGTTTTCTAAAAATTAATTATAAATTGGTAATCAAGTTAGCCAAATTAGTGTTTTAGCTTTCATATATTCCTTCCACTCCGTGTACACAACCTGGGTTATATTTTCTTTTTCCAAGCAAATGACATAGTTATTGAGTGTCGTCTTTTGCCTCATTTCTTTACTAAAAATCTTGTTACAGATGGGAGAGACGAAGCTACTAATGGGCTAATGTGGATGAGAGGTGGACCTGTAGACCAAGGTCTCAATTCCCTAAATTTTCAAGGAGCTGGTATGTTGCCCTGGATGCAGCAGAGACTGGATCCAACTTTACTAGGAAATGATCAGAATCAACAGTACCAAGCCATGTTGGCAGCTGGTTTACAGAACTTAGGTAGTGGATATCTCATGAAGCAACAAATGATGAATTTTCAGCAGCCTTACCACTATCTTCAACAATCTGGAAACAGTAATTCTTCTTTGCAACTTCAGCAGCAGCAACCAATTCAACAATCTGTGTCTTCTAACATGCTGCAGCCACAAGCTCATGTGTTGACAGAGAACCTCTCTCAGCACCTTCAGAAACCAAATAACAATCAAGAAGTCCAAGCACAACAGCAGCAACATACTTATCAAGACTCGCTCTTAATTCCGAGTGATCAGCTCCATCAGAGACAACACTCTGGCATTCCTTCACCATCATATTCAAAACCGGATTTCTTGGATTCGAGCATGAAGTTCCCTGCTTCAGTTTCTCCCGGGCAAAACATGCTTAGTTCACTTTGTCCTGAAGGAAGTGGCAGTCTCTTGAATTTATCAAGGAGCGGTCAGTCCTTGCTGACTGAACAGTTACCGCAACAGCAATGGACTCAAAAATATGCACCTGTGCAGGTCAACACCTATGGAAGCACTATGTCACATGCACAATATTCTGGAAAAGATTCTGTAATGGTGCTACCACATTCTAACTCGGATGCCCAAAATTCTACACTTTTTGGTGTCAATATCGATCCATCTGGCCTTCTCCTCCCCACCACAGTCCCTGGTTACACCACCTCGTCCGCTGACACTAATTCAGCGACAATGCCATTAGCGGAGTCTGGTTTCCAGGGTTCTCTATATGGTTGCATGCAAGATTCATCGGAGTTGTTGCAAAGTGCAGGACATGTTGACCCAGAAAACCAGAGTCAAACCTTTGTCAAGGTATGATTTTCGAGTATTATGCAGCCTTTTCAGCCCTTCTTTTTTCTTAATCTAGTTCCTTAATTTTGGCATTTCACAGGTTTACAAATCAGGGTCAGTTGGGCGCTCACTTGACATATCCCGGTTCAGCAGCTATCATGAACTACGCGAGGAGTTGGCTCAGATGTTTGGAATTGAGGGGAAGTTAGAAGACCCTCTTAGATCAGGCTGGCAGCTTGTGTTCGTTGACAGGGAGAATGATGTTCTTCTCCTTGGAGACGATCCGTGGGAGTAAGTACCTAGTTTCCATTTCACTAGTCTTCTACTCATGAACTTGCTTTGTCATTGAAATATTCCATCATTAATTTCTTATTTAGAAAACAATGCTATGCTAATTTATTTCACTTGATTTGTGTTTGTTGACATTTTCTTCATTGTTATGTGTTTTACATCTTGTAGATCATTCGTCAATAATGTTTGGTATATCAAAATACTTTCACCTGAAGACATTCAGAAAATGGGGGAACAAGCGGTAGAATCCCTTGCATTAGGTTCAGGACAAAGGCTAAATGGCACTGGTGCCGAGTCTCAGGACATAGTTTCTGGACCACCATCAATTGGCTCACTTGAGTACTGAGAAAATTCAAACATGTATTCCTTCAGACCCCATGGTCAAGAGAATTTCTCTGCATGTTTTTATTACTTCAGTTGGAATATGTTGTGTATGATCTGTTCCCCCCTTTCACCCTCTTTATTATTACTATCAGCATTTGAAGAAAAATATACATTTATGATTAAAAAAAACCCTTAGGACGTGCTTCTGTGCCAATTTGAACTTGGGGCATGCAAGCTAGAGTTAGTGTTACTGCTATGTTAGCATAATGTTTTATTAAACTTTTGCATGAACTAATGTACTCTAGACAGGAAACTAGAGAAGGCTGTTTATGCTTTTGAACTTCTATATATTCTAAAATGCCATCTCTTCCCAGTTAAGGGGTCGAACTTTTACCTCAAAAAATGTATGAGTAGTATTTTACTATATTGCCATTGAAACCATCACCTACCATACGACATGTCTCTTAAATGCTACTATTTTGTTGCTCTATATAAAATTTGTGCACGGTTAAGTAATATTCGTCATCTGCTATGTTAAATTTCTATTTTTTTGGTAGTTACCTTTTTGAATTTGTGTTTTTTTTTCAAGTTACTATTAGGAAAAATTTAAGCCTTACATTGACTAGAGATAAAAATATGTAAGTGGGGACAATCTTTATCTCATGAGTTAACTTTTGAAGTTAAATTAGATTCAAATTCACTTTCTTTAAGAGTTACTAACTATGCAATACTTGTTGGTTATGTTTTATTGGAGGATTTGGCTTGAGTATTACTTCAATTAATTAGAAGTTATAATAGTAAAACATCTTTCTGTATTTGGGTTTGGATTATGGCAGATCACAAATTTTTGGTACGAAAGTTTTCTTTTTACAAAAAAGTATTTATTGGTCACTGTTAAGAAATTCTTGAGGAAATTTTAAAAAAGATGATGTAAATAAAGAAGGAAACAAACGATAAAATATGAGTTTGTTTAGTGAGGTGCTTTAGTAGTTTATAAGTTGCTTTGATTAAAGTATTGGTTAGTTTGTCTAAAATATAAAATTTATTTTCATAAATTTCAAATAATTTATAAAAAATAAGTAGCTTACAAGTGATTTTTTTTTTGTTAATATTGTCCTTGTTAATTTATTTGAAATTTTATTGTCAGTTTTTAATTTATTTATTTTTTGTTTATTTTATCACTCTCACACATACTCGATAATAATTTGTTTTTAAAAAATGTTAGTTTATTTACTTAATTTCTACTTTTTTAAAAAAAAAATGAAAGTTTTAACTTAAAACAATTTAAATTTATTAAAAAAATATTTTTAAACAACATGAATAACATCATCAATTTTTACCATTATGTTATAAAGAAACAAAATTATACTAGTTTTTAATAGTACAAGTTATTAACTAAACACGTCTTTTAACATCATTTAACATTATCAACTAATTTATAAGTTAATTTTATCAAATATTTTTAACTAATTCAATTAGTTTATAAGAGTTTTTTTTATAAGGTAACATTATTGTGAAATATCCATTAATATTACTAATGATTAATTTTTACTAAAAAAAATTGATTGGTTATTTTTAGTGGATTTTTCTTTTCAATAACTTTTTTCTATTTATAAAATTCAAACTTAGAAACTTTTCTTAAAATAATTAAATATAATACTACTCAGATCAATAACTTATTGATCACTTATAAAATAGTTTAACCAAACATAATGTTTTCTATTTATTTTCCCTATATTTTGAGCCATTCCATGAAAATAAATGTCATTAATCATTCTTTACTTTTATTTGTTGAATTGTCAACCTTTTATCATAAAAATATTTTTTGCCCAATTACATTTAGTTATTACATTATTCCCTCTTTTTTTGTGGGGGAGGAGACCTTCATCGTTTCCCTTTGTAAATAGCAAAATAAGTGTAATTTCTAGAAGGGTTAGTAAAACAAACTTTAGGCTAGTATAATTACCGTTAGTATTATTAATATAAGAATATTGCTAACTAATAGTTCAAAAATATTACTAAATTGGTTTTTTTCCCTTTAGGGGGTTATTTTTTTTATTATTATCATTTGGGAGCAAATTTAAAAAAAATTCCTGATTGAGGGTATGCGACTTTGGAGTTAGACTATTTTTTTAAAATAATTGGTCGTTAAATTTAGGTCGCTAACACTTTTTGCTAGAATATTATTTTTTTAATGTTTGTGATCATTATATTTTATCGTAAAAAGTATTAACAACTGAATTAATAATAGAAATTAACGATCAAATTTAAATGACTAATTTATTTATTTATTTTTAAATAGAAGTTGTGCCATTTAGTATGACTTATGACTCCAAAGCCGTGTGCCACGTGAGACCACCTACCCTGTCAGGAACTTTTTAAAATTTTGTTTCCAAATGATAAAAAAAAAAAAAAAAAAAAAAAAAACCCTAAAGGGAAAAAAGCCTATTAAATCTGGTTCAATCCCGCCTGTCCGACTGAAACTCGTCGCTTGTCTGAGCAAAACACGCTATTGGATCGGAGATGCCCATGGACTGGTTTGGGTCAGTGCGAACCGGTGACCGGGACGGATTTGAAAACCCGGTCGGGGTTGATCTTATTTTTTATTTTAAAAAAATATTAAACGATGGAGAGATAGGAATCAACGTCGCTTCAAGGTTTGAGATAAATAGAACTGTCAAAAAATTAAAAAACAAAAAGGGAAAAGAAACTTGATCCGAGGAGAAACTTAGACATTGAAGAAGCGGTTGAAGATTGGAACCGACGACATTTTCTACGTCTAAGGCACAACCACCCCAATGCTTAGTTTTTAATAATTTATCTTTTTGTACATGTGAATGTCAAATCCGAAAGAAAAAAAAAGATTTTTGTAATCAATATTCTCTCCGAAGGGTTTTCTTGAATTCTTTCAAACAAAATGAATGGAGAAATCGATACCAATTCTGCAAAGAGAACAAGTCTACGAAGTGACCGTAAATGACGAGACAAAACAGAAACTGGTGGGAGAGGAGAGAGAAGATACTTGTTTTTTCTTTTTTTTTTTTTTTTCCTTTTAATAATCAGATTGCAATTTGTTTTCGAAAAATATTCCGATTGCAATTACTCTAATGTCCCTAAATTATATTTATATTTATTTATACAAAAGAGACAAGTGATTTTTTCCCTAAAATTTTTGTGTAAAATAATAACACTTCAATCAAAATAAAAGTGTGAATATTTTAGCAATTTCTATATAAATATAGATATATACCGTATTAAATAATAACCCACCGATTTGACATTCCCTTAATTGGATCGGCAGCCAGACTGGATTTTACAACATATAGTTTTTAAGAGTTTCTTTAAAATAAAAACAACTATATTGAATTTCAAAATCCGTTGTAGTCTAGTTGGTTAGGATACTCGGCTCTCACCCGAGAGACCCGGGTTCAAGTCCCGGCAACGGAAGTTATTTTTCACTAAAATAAAAAAAATTAAACTACTAAACATATACTACTAGAAGCTAGAAAGTGTATAATTTTCAAATTTGTCATTCGTTATTCGGCCAGGATATATAGGCTTGAAATTTACCATTAATTTATCTTTTTCATAACAACTTACTTTTACAAATAATTTTTTTTAATACGAAAGCTGATCCTAGATGTTCACCGAAATGTCTATTGAAAGACATTCTCCAGTTTTCATACTCGCACTTATTTCAGTCACAATATCATTCACAATTTCAAGTGGTCAATGTCCAAATAATATACTCGAATGAACAAGTAGAAAGCCACACTTTCCAAAGTGGAAGAGAAAAGAATGTTCATCAGATACAAGAGCCGAGTTCCGGTGCCCACATCACAACCATGACGCATTAAAACAGTTTCATACTCCCTTTGTTTTAGAAAAATAAATAGAATCGGGAAAACACTGGCTTCAAAACACAACTTAATCATCTGTTCCTGCTAATATATACCAACACAGTCCACCTTAACTGAGTAGAGGTTTAGGACATGTAATGAAGGCAGGACTTTCCACACTTCACATTATCATTAAACTGAACAAACCATTAAGTCCAACGATTCTGGCATGAACTATGACTTGTATTAGATATATACATGCAGCAATTGACTTCACATTCACAATGCATTTGTTTTCATAACAACAGTTACTCACCTGTCACCGCTTCTCTAACTAATAAAATTTTATAATTCCAGCTTTTAATTCAACATCTGGCAAAAAAACCAGATAGCACTACAATCACCTTTCAAACCCAAGATTTCACTGATTTCGTATATCATTGGAAAGGGCAACACAACAAGAATAACATTATACAAGGCTGCAATTTCCTCATAACTACACTACAGTTGATTGTGTGTTTGAGGCCATTGTACACAGTAGATTGTGTCCTATATAACCATAACAGAATGCAAATATCTTGCATTATTTCCAACATTCTGATTGTTGACACAAACACTACTCACCAAAATACAAGCAAGGTAAAACTTTCTACCATAATCGGTGTTCCTTCTGCCAAACATTATTGCCAAACATTATCATCTTGTAACCTGACTGGTTGCTAATATTTCCACAACATCGAACAGTACAAAATGTTTAAGTCCAAGTCCCACAGCCAACGTGCAAATTCATAGTGAATATATTCAAAAAGTTCAATTAGTTTATCTCTTTATCGAAAAGCCTCAACATTCACTCATAACATAAGAAGCCCCCTGATTTGACAATATTAATAAAAAATAAACAATCATAGACTGTTCAATGGATGCAAAATAATGCAGAAGCACCTCAGGGAAGAAAACAAGACCAAAATAGGAAGAGTAACTTATCCACCTTTTTAACTCAACAAAATTATACCAGAGAACCAAAACCTCTACCCAGAATTAAACCCCTTTCCCCCACAAGTAACATTAACTCTCAAAGCAGTATCTGTTTGGTATGAGTAATCAAAATCACGTTAAATATATTAAATACCAACTAGCTGATTTTAGGTAGATGTTTATATCTTGGTCTCATGGTGAAGAATAATTGATTTAAGATTCAAAATTAATTGAGTTAAAGCCCAAAACTAAATCATTTCACTTCAAAATCATTTCTAATAAGAAACAATTTTGCAAAATCAATTTTCAAACGCTCACCGAACACACAAAGTTGAGATAAATTAGTCACATATTACCAGAACCTGCAAAAAAAAAAAAAATGCATTGCAAACAATCAACATATGACAATAAAATAAATACTACTATATATATCACGATTAATTCCATATCCAAGGTTTCAGCATTGCAAACAATCAACACAGGAAACCAACACCAAAATAAACACCAAGAGTTGCCAATTAGAACTAAAATAACGCAAATACATCAAATTAAAAAGTAAACATAAACACAGATACAGGGCCAAAGTTTGCACCGTTTGACTCTTAAACTATTCAATTCACCTATAATAATTATTAACAATCCACATAGTCAACCACACTGTTACGGAGGACACATTCTCATACCGAACCCTTGGCCGGCGCCGGAGCGGTGGCGACAGCGGCGGTGGTCTTTGTGGCAGGAATCTTGACGTAGCCTAGCTTCTTGGGGCTCTCGATCTCGTCTTCGTCGGAGGAGGAGAAGTCGTCGAAGGCGGCGGCGGGGTGGCGCGTGGAGAAGACAGACCAGACGAGGTACATGGTGGCGGCAGTGAGGGCGCCGCAGCCGACACCGAAGAGGAGGGCGAGGGCGACGCTAAGGATGTCCTTGGTGCGGTCGCGGAGGGAGGAGAAATCGTACGCGGAGGCGAACCCTAGGGGGGCGCGTGGGTGCACGCGCTCGGGCCGAGGGAGATGAGTCGCGTGTGGGAGGAAGAGGTCGTAGGAGGAGGAGGGTTTGTCGGTGATGTAGAGAGGCGTGAAGGATCGGATCTCTGTGATGGTGGCGAAGGTGTTGGAGTTAGGGTTGCGGAACGAGTAGGAGGAGATTATGAAGGTCCTGCAGGGACGCGCCGTCGCGGTGGTGGCGGAGAGGGCCACGAGGAGCACGGCGGCGACGACGACGGCGATTGCGAGACGAGCCATGATGAGGGACGACGAGAAATTGAAATTGGAGGAGAAAATTGGAAGAGATATTTTGTGTGTTGAGGAAGAAGAAAAAGAGAAGGGAATGGGAAAAGATAAGAAATTGATGAAAACGGTGGTGGTGTGTGTGTTTCCCAAGGTGTAGGTTCCAAGGACAAGTCAAACCTGTAGCTCTTAATTAAAAAAAAAAAAAGAATAAATTTCATCCTTTACAAAACTTTTCTTTTTCTTCATTTTAGTTTTTTTAACATAAAAAATAATCGAATGTATAGTTTTTAAATCGAAAAATAGTATATGCAGCATAAACAAATTAGAGTATCAATCAATACCAAATTGACTTCGGTATGATAAGCGTTCATTTTTATATCAACAAAAATGTTTAATACCAAATATTATTAAAATTTTCTATGGATTATCTATCAATACCAAATATATAATGTTAAAACTTTTACCATGATAATATGTAATTTTTTATCAATATTAAAATTTATGGTTTAATATTATATGATAGTTTAATATTAAACTCTCTTTGGCCCTGGTGCATCAGGATGAATGACAATTTAGTTAAATTAGCTTTTGAATTTCATGAAAAGAGTATGGATTGAGGATTAGGAGGTTTCGTATCATGTTTCCTCATAATTGCCAATTCTTCAAATGTTACCACAATTTGTCTATTTCTCTCTTTGAAAAAAAAAAATACTCTTTTTCTATTAGTCTTGATTAGCTAAATCATAAAAATTAAGAAAATTAGTCCATTTATTCAATAAAGTTAAATTTATCTTAACTTATCTTTAATGAAACGTATCTATTTTTTATTTTTTATTTTTTAGCAAAACATATCTTTGAAGAGTTTTAAAGAGACAACACAAGACAACATCCCAATTAGATTGACACCAAAACTTCCTTTAAATTTCTATAGCAAAGCCCGATACAATTAAAAGGAAGAAAAGAAAAACACCATGCATGGTAGGAGATAGCCCCAATTCCATGGTCAACCAAAAAACAACACTCGGTGTTATAGGAGGGAATACTTTGTCTATCATTTACAATAAAAATGGTAATTATTGAAGGGACAAAATCCCACCAAACAAAATCATCTATGTAACATTTCGGAACCTAATTAAACTTATTTTATTTAACTTATGTTTGTGATATTTGGTACTTGTTTGTTTGAATTTGTATAATGATGTTTATTAACATTTAGGAATCTAATTATCTATGACTTTATGTTATGAAATAATATTAATTTGTAATTTTTATTAATATTTTAAGACATTATCATGCGGGTCAACCGATTCGATCACTAACCAGGTCATGCGGATCATTCAGTGACCCACCGGTTCGACCACTGACCGAGTCATACGGGTCATTCAGTGACCCACTGGTTCGACTACTGACCCATTGACCCAGTACTCTGACCGGGTCAGTCAGTGGGTCAATTTTTAAAACATTGTCTATGTTAATACTCTGAGGTTAATTTATCTATACAAGTATTTCTCTCATGATAGATATGACTGACTAAAAAAGATAAAGATTTTTTCAGCTCAATAGCATTACACTATCTATTTCTGATTTGCCAAGGAACAATTTCAATATTCTTAAAGGCTTGTATCACCAACATGGAATCACATTCAAGTCATAATTTGCTCCAGCCCCTCTGATGCGCAATCTTAATTGCCTTGGTAGTGGCCAAAACCTCTATTTGTGGAGCATACTCACACTAATGTAAGAGAGACAGACAACCTATAGTATTAGCATTGTGGTTTCTAAAGATGCCATCATAGCCTGCTGAATCGGGCATCTTTTTAAAAATATTTTTGTTGTTTTTCATTTTTTTTAATCATCCTAATTAGTGCTTTTGATTTACTGGTGAGATTCAAATATTTTCTCCCAAATTTTGATCATTTGAACTGACTATGAAATTAATCCTCAATTCAAAAGCTTAATCATACTTAAAATTCATCATTTTTTTTTTCAAATGTATAAACTTTCTTATCAATAATATTTTTTTATTAATTATGTATATTAAGAAACAAAACAAATTCTTAAATAGTTATTAATATTTTACCACAAAATTATTCATAATTAAAGAAATTTTATGAAAAAATTAATATATCAAAAATCTAAATTAACTTTTAGAAAAAAGATCGCAAGGAAGCAATATTCCCTGATAAATATCATTCGTAAAAGACATTTGAATTTTTAGACATCGAAAGAAAACTAATATTTTAATTTAATTTTTAATTGTAACTTATTTATCTATATTATGACTATTTTTAAGTTTTACACAAAAAAATTATACTTTTTAAAATTCTTTTATGGCTTTATTTAATTTTATTTTCTTAACTTTTCATTTATGTCATTATATTTATATAAAAACATAATATAATGAGACAAACATAAATATATATAAACCAATGCATTGAATTTTCATGAAACTAAACCAATGCACTGAACCTTTTTTTAAATCAGATGGTGTTGCATCATTCTTCCTTTTCAAATTCTGCCACATAGCACACATACAAATCAGCCAATGCATTCATGAAACAAAATTAACCAAAGTAAGACAGGGTAAGATTTACCTTGTTCCCACCCTTTGGAATTTACCTATTAGCAACTCTTTTACCTTAGAGGTCCTTTTATAGTGACCTGATTTTTCAGAGTTTGCACACACTAAATACATATTTTAAAGACAAAAAGAGTGATTGATGAAGTATAGTTAAATTGGTAATCTTCTTGTATATGTTTTTAATTCTTACATACAAAAAAAAGAAGACAAATAGTAGCATAAATTTGTACAACTGAGAACCTATATATTTTGTCAAATTGTATAAATTATGCATGTTACTAACATTTTCATCTTTTTTTTTTTTTTTTGCCAATGCCTAGGAAACCAAGAAACTGGAACAAGAACAATGTTGGACCGTTTTCATCTAAGTTCACCCCATCATGCTTCTCGTGACACCCCAGCCCGAAATGTGGTTACCAAACAAAGACTAAAGGTGTCACTCAAACCTGCTTGGATTGTTTTCTTTATGGTGGTTATCTATATACTTTTTGAGTATGGTGTGTCACCTGCATTTTTTCTAGCCAAGGCTTCTGATCCAACCGAAGCCGTCCTTCGCTGCGCTTTGTTTCTTCTCAAGAAAGGATTTGGTGGCTACCATTTGTTCAAGATCAACTGTGAGGACTTTGCAATGTACTGCAAAACAGGGTTGCTTGTAGTCACAGGCATCAGTGTAGGGCAAAGTGGACAAGCAACATCTCTCTTGGCTGCTGTTGGTGCTGTAGTTTCTTCACCATTTGTGTTTATGAGCACTAGCTTGTGTGGTTGCTTTGGTTTGATGTGGCATGTATTGTGTTAGCAGATATGTTTCTGATATTGGAGTACGTTGTGATGTGATCAAAGTTTCATTGGAGAAGATTGTAAGCATTAATCTATAATTTCATGCTCAATAACAATTATATCAAAAACATGAAAATGATCTTGAGAATTCATGAGTTTCATATAAACATACATTTGTCCATAATTGCGGAAAAGTAGAATGCTTTCGTAGAGTCTTTGAAGAAGATCCTTTAATGGCAGAATACTTTCTCAGAGTCTTGACCCTTTCTTTCTTGTATCTTCTTTGATAGGGATTGGATACAACTCTCATGAATAGACAATGAAGGTATTTAGTTTTCTAAATATGTCTGTTATTAGAAAACGTTTAATATAACTGCATCTATCAACAGTTATCTTTTAATATAATTGCATATCTTAACCGTTATCTTTTAATATAACGGCATATATCTTAACAGTTATAGTTTTAATTAGATTAAGATAATTATTTTATTAACAATTATCCTTTAATAACTTTCCTTTGTAACCAATATATATCTATATAATGTGCAATCACATTTTTCAATTTAGGAGAAAAATTTATAATATATATGTCAGAGAGAGATTGGTTAATTAGACCACATGGTCTCAGCTGACCAGGTAATAAGTGAGTTAAAGACAACTATGTTGTCCATGGTCTGTAAGTTTGGTTTCTTTTCTAATTTTTTTTTCAGCCTTCGTTAAATATTTGTAGGCAAAGTTCCTGTAACATGTAAAATTGTCATTTGTTTGTGCTTGTTCCGTGTGAGAGTTAACTTATTTATTACTCTAGTCGGAATATAATTTATTTAAGGAATATTTGGAAGAGATTTGAAGTTTCATAATCAGTTTTGAGATATAAACTCTCATATAATGAACTATTTAAGCAAACATACTTTAGTTCCCTGCTTTTGATCTCGTCTTTGTTCAATGTAATTAAGCTAGCCAACTCTAACTAGTTACGTTGTGTAAAATGTGGACTAATTTTCATTTTAATGTCATTAAGGAAAACAATAATGTACCATCTCACAAACGGGTTTTAGTCTGTTTTTCGTAGAATAAAAATGGAGAAAAATAATACCTGAGAAAACAGGTTGCTATTAAAACGAAATGCATCAAAACCTTCTCACATTCGGAGGGGGCAGAGGACGAGACAGATCACGAGGCCAGTTGATTTGGTTTCCCCGAAACCTAGTGTTGCTTCATCAACTTAGAGAAACAATTAAACAAACAAAATACTCAATTAATAGTAACATGTTAGAAGGTCAATTTCTTTCATAGTGAAAGCAATTGAGAAGTTGTTAATAATAGATTATTGAGAGAAATGAATATGAAAAAAAAAGTCTTACACGATATTTAATGTGATAATAAGATAAATAAGTTTTAACTTAGGGTAATAAGGACACCAAGTGTAATTACAAACACTCTATATACTTGATTTATTTGAAAAACTAAAAACTGGACATGAATGAATGGAGATATTTGAACAACAAAATCTATAAAAGAATAAATGATGATATAATGTTAATTTTATAAAATAATTATTCCTTTTTTTTATCTATTTATTATTATTTTTGTCAATATAAAATAACTTAAAACGACTATTATCTTTGGACGGAAGAAATACTTATTATTTTAGAGGTTAATTTATCAACAAGTGTGAAATGCCTCTTAACCCAGATGAGCTCGTGGTGAATTGTGAGACTTGCAATGATTGGTTCCATCCTAATTGCGTGGGCATTACTGATGAAGAAGCAAAGAAGTTGGGACAATTTTTTCTTGGTTCAAATTGTCCATCATCCCAGGCTGGTGGCAAGGTCGAGTCGAAGCAGTGCAAGAGATGAAGATGATCATCACGCAGAGGCTGAAACTCTTGCTGAATTTCACTGGCTATGTGGTACTGTGGTAGCTGTTGTGTGTGGCGACATTTTGAATATCCAAAATGAATTTCAATTCCAACCTTGTTGTCTTCATTGTTCTTCTTTCTATCTGACCTACTTCTTTCTATCCTATTTTTCAAATCATGGGTTTCTACCTTGTATTATTTTTCTTCATTTTTTTTTTCCTTCTAAAAGGCAGTTCTCTGAAAAAATTTATTTTGTCTGTGCGTTTGCCAAGCAATCTAAGGTCCTAATGATGTGATGACTTTTATTTATAACTTATCTGTTTATATGTTGAGATGGAAACTAGTGAAGCTATGTTTCATTAAATAAATATATCACCTGAGAGAAATTTATGAAGAGAGAGAGAGAGAGAGTTGAAAGGTGAAAAATCTGAAAGAAAGAAAATGAAAGCTTGTGTTTACGAATGTTTAGATTTGAACAGGCGAGGGGGAAGCAAATGTGGACGGTTGTGTTTGGGTGAAGATATTGTCATGTGTTATAGTGTGAGATCGTTTGGACGGAATAGTATAAGAAATAAAAAAGACTTTAATAGAGGTTATTAATTTTTGCTTCCTAATATCATAATGTAATCTTTCAAACATTTTGCTAGACAAGAAATTAGATTAAATAATGAAAGTCACAAGTAGGATTAAAATAATTATTATTACAATTTCAAAATTGTGCAAATAGGATTAAAGTAATTAATGTTCAATGATTTTAATGATATTTTTAGCTATTAAATTGACAAACACTTTTTTTTAGAGGTTAATTCACTAACAAGTGATTGGTCTAAATAGTAATGTACTCATATCCTTAGGCAAGTAGTAAAAAGTAAGGCTAAAATATATGTTTGGTTCTTTAATTTATTTGTTGGTTTTAAATCGATCACCTATGTTTTAAAAGTTCTAAAATGATCCCCTAATTTTTTTTTTAGTAACACACTTTTCCTTCCACTAGTTTTATCTCAAACAAGGTTAAACTTGGGTCATCGACGACTGCGGCTCCTCCCTTTCTCGTGGTGGTGCAGTTGTAGGCACTGATTCCGTCCAATGATTTCATGATCATTGAGAGGTTGTAACTGCCAATGAGGTCCACGTCAAAGAAATGCATTTCGTCGGTGTCGTTTAGGGTGAACCTTGCGTTGACAGGACGACGTTACCATCATTACATTCCACGACGTAGGAACCATAGTTGACTCGCTGGTAGCACATGTTTAATGTAGTTTGGATTAAAACTAACAAAAAGACAAACATGTTACTAAAAAATTCTTTAGGAGACCATTTTAGAACTTTTAAAACATAAGGGATGAATTTAGAATTGAAAAATAAGTTAAGGGATCAAACACATATTTTAGTCAAAAAATTACTGATGTGGCCGTACTAAATATTGAATGTGTTTTTATTTTAAAAATATTAAATATATTTATTTTTATTTACCGATACTTATATTCTAAATATAAAAGCCTCATTGAAATATAGTGAGGTTCTAGTATTTCAATCAGGTTTTATAGTGCCATTGTATGGAGTGATATATTTCAATGCACCCTTAGTGTTGAACATTAAATTGTTTTGAGTAACAATGCACCTTGAAAGTTGAACATTAATAAATATGGTACATTGAAATATGTCAAATATTAAAGTGTAAGAAGGTCATTTTTTTTATAGTGAAATGTGTTGAGACGAAACGGTTAATAACATATTATTGAGAGAAATATAGAAGGTCAAATATTTATAGTGAAATCTGTTGAGACAAAAATGCTAATAACACATTATTGAGAGAAATATGTAAAATAAACTTCCTCTTCAGGTTTAATGGTTATCTATTCTCAGCCATGGTAAGGTCTATCTTGTGATAGAAACAAATAAGAACAAGTTTTAGCTAGTGTGACAAATATACCAAATTACCAATTGTCGTTATAAAAGTTTCATATACTTCATTTCTTAAAATAAAAAACTCAAATATTTTCGTACATAATAAAGATATTTCATATTCGATCCAGCCAAATGAAGAATGAGTCTGACTAACCAGTCAATGTCCTTAAACCATTAATTAAAAAACTAAAATAAGAAAGCATTTATTGTAGAGATTATAATAGAATGTAAAAAATTGTCATTTAAATAAAAATATTTTATCTTTTTAATTCCTTAACCAATTTCTCAAAGACACCGGTTAACATTTGCTATAAAGAATTATTATAATTAAGGAAAAACCGAAATTAATAATTTCAAATTGGAAGAAACATAAAACGACACCAAATCGGATACCCAGAAACATAAATATAGTTAGCATTTGCCTGTTTTGGAAATGATAGAGTATTAAACAGTTCTTAATATATGTGCAGTAACGTAGTAATAAATATGGAGCGTAGGTGGTAAGTGCAAATTGAAGAAAGTGAAAGGTGTAGAAGCCAAGGAGTCGGTTCCTTGGGTTGGAATTCAATAACCTGTTTCTCATTCATATTCATATTCACTACATTCCTTTCTTATTCCATCCATTTTCCCATTCTTCACCTTTAGAAAGAACACAGATATCTAAAATCTGATAATCTAGTTGTTGTTGGCATACTTGGTAATCAATAATCAAAGGGAAATGGGAGTGCTTTCCAATAAGATTGATAGGGAACGATTGAAACCTGGCGATCACATTTACTCTTGGAGGCAGGCTTACATCTATGCCCATCACGGTCATCTCTTTTCTCCTCTATTAGTACTGTATATAAAAAGTTCAAGTGTGCTTGTCTTAATTCTTAGTTTTAAGTCTTATTTTAATGATAGCGGCAGTAATTTGTAGCATTTTTGCATCATCTTGCAACTTTGTGGATGCCTTATGCCGTGTATTATATCCGAAAGTCTCTAATAAATACATTTGTATTTGCACGTTAAGAGAATTCAGAATAAGAAAGATATCATTTAGAACAATTCTAGAATCAAAAGCATTTTGTCCAGATTAATGCATTGTAATGTGTTTTTTAACCTCCAATTTTGAATTGGACTGAGATCCTACTTTGTCATATTATAAACCATGTTACTGAAATCTTCATCTTTTGGTGTAAGATAGCAGGAATATATGATGGAGAGGGAATGGTTATCCACTTCACCAGAAGAGCAGGGCAAGAAACTGGAACAGGAACAGGAACGATCTTGAACCGTCTCCTTATAAGTTCACCACCACTTCGTGCTACTTTTGTCACTCCATGTCATAGATGTGGTGATCAATCTAGAACTGATGGTGTCATCTGTTCCTGCTTAGATTGTTTTCTCTCAGGTGGTAATCTATACTTATTTGAATATGGTGTGTCACCTGCATTTTTTCTAGCCCAAGCTAGAGGAGGTACTTGCACCACTGCATTTTCTGATCAAACTGAAGAAGTCCTTCACCGCGCTGTTTCTTCTTGAGAATGGATTCGGTGGTTACCATGTCTTCAAGAATAACTGTGAAGATTTTGCTATTTACTGCAAAACAGGTTTACTTGTAGTCCCTAACATCAGTGTAGGGAGGAGTGGACAAGCAGCATCAAGCTTGGCTGCTGCTAGTGCTGTAGTTTCTTCAACACTGAGCTTTACGATCGCCAGCTTTGGTGGTTTGGCATTGGTTGGATGTGGCACGTATTGTGTTAGCAGATATGTTTCTGATATTGGAGTACGCCGTGATGTAGCTAAAGTTCCAGTGGAGAAGATATCTGAGATGGCCAAGGAGCACTGGCCAGAGTCTAGATAGAAGGTTATACAAAACTATATAGAGGTTAAGTTTCATTTAAGTTCTAAAAAATTCCTTTTAAAAATATCTAGAGGTTAAGTTCCCTGTAACATCTTTGCAAAACGTTGTCATTTGTTTGTGCATGTTCAGCAGGAGTTAACTTATTTATCTATTATTGCCAGGACAATTTGTTAATTGGATGTTTGGAGAAGAATTTATAACGCAAGTTTGAATTTTGAAAATGGCCTATATGACTCGCAAATTCTCTTTAAATTACTTCAACAAACTTTTTGACAAAAGATATCATTTTGTGACATAAACTCATAATTTCATAATCAATTAAACTGACCAATAACTAATTGGAACAAGACAAAAACAAATGCAGTAAACCTTTTATACTTGATTTTGCTATAACTAATAGGAACGGAACATTGTACAAATTTTATAGTTTCACATGTTTTGCCTATAAAGTTACACATTTAGATACAAATCCAAAAGGAAATCCTCAA
This sequence comes from Glycine tomentella, assembly GCA_007407185.1. Taxonomy (NCBI): domain Eukaryota; kingdom Viridiplantae; phylum Streptophyta; class Magnoliopsida; order Fabales; family Fabaceae; genus Glycine; species Glycine tomentella. The sequence continues at coordinate 2,051,317 of PYAF01004439.1, forward strand.
ATCATTGCATGGTGCGCTAAGAATACCCCTATGGACAAAGACATCCAACCTGACCAATCACCAACACTTCTAAAAAGGCCAAAATTCTGGTCCACCGGGCTTCTTTACGAACATTTGATTGTAGTCAGGCCTTGATGTCTGCAATTGATGTAAACGGTTACTGTTAGAACTCATTGCCAAAAGCACAATATTAGATCAATGGGGCAGGCAGTAGTGAGTAATAGAGTTTAGATGATAAAAGATGCCATATTTTTATCAAAAAATGTTAGTTTGTTAATTTTTGTTAGAAATGTCAGTGAGGGCATTCGAACCTGCGATGTGTCTCTCCTCCCTTCTTCGTTCTACCCTTAAGCCCCCCTTCCCAACCACTAGATTAACCTAATTATATCTCCTAAAAGATGTCATGTTGCAAAGCATTTAAGAATGCATTTAGGAACTAGATTAGTTAAGCACTTATTCAATAAACTCTCATCAAATGAGGAATTGCATCATAAATTTGACCATAAAACTTGTTGAAATAAGCTAGAAAGAAACATTTCGCGAATAAACTTCTTAAAACTTAAAACGAGCTAAAAACAATTTTACAAGCTCAAATAAATTCTGTAAAATCTCTTCCGAATGAAATGGATTGAAACATCAGACACTGAAAGCCGACATAATAGCTTATTGACATTTCAAACCGAATCTAGTTTTATAGTTTATACATCCCATCCGTGTGAAACTAATTCACCGTATGCTTATCACTCCAACAAGTACACAAAGTATAACACATTACGGTCTGTTTGGATAAACTTCTTTAGAAACACTTCTAGAAGAACAAAATAAGAAGAAAAAAATGAGATGAATTTTTTCAAAAGCAAAAATAAATTTTCAATTAGCTAATTTTTAGAAACTCACAAATATAGTTTATCTTAAAGATGAAATAATATTTACAAATGAGCCAATGAAAAATTTATTTTAACTTATAGAGAAGTTCATTTCATTTTTTTCAGATATGTTTCTTATTCTAAAAGTACTTCAAGATAAGCTTACAGATCCAAAAATCCAAAGAGGCCGTAACGAAATATTCTTAACACCTTATGACTAGAAGGTGTACCCAATGTATCTGCATCCAGATAAACCTCCATAAATTAGTTCGAAGGAAAATAAACTCTTTTTTTTCATGCATCGAGGAGGCAACACCAATATGCAGTAGTAATTATCTAATGGTTAAAAACTTAAAACTTAGTTAAATAATTCATCATTATTTACAAAGAATTCGATGACAGGGTACTCATAATTAACAACATATTGATCATTCATCATGCATTAAAATTGAATTTGAAGCTCTACGAGTACGGATTAAGAATTGAGATACCTGGGCATGGGGTCAAAATTCGAGACTAATTTTAATTACATAGACAAGATACCCACATAGAAAAGAATGAAAATTTGAGGTAATAGAACAAATGGGTAATAAGAAAACAAAGAGAAGAGTGGGTTATAATTGGAACTTACGATGTCTTTGAATAGAAGATAAGCGATGACAAAGAATAGAAAGAAGAGGATCTCAAACTCCGCGTGTCTCAAGTAGGTGAAGACCGCCACAATCGCCCGAGTCAATAACGACTCGTTCCGAGTCTCGCCTCGCCTCGCCATCGCTGTTCTCTCTCACAGTTCCGATAATACAACAATCTCTCTCACACAGACATAGAAACGATAAATAGTCCAAAAAGTGTGAGGGTTTGAAAAATTGATGTAAATTTAATCTTTTGAATATATAAAAATTTAAAAATATAATAAATTAATTCTACAGTTACATATATTTTTTTTAATTTTTTATATATTTAAAAACTGAAATAAAATATATTTTTTATTTTTTAAAGATTAATTTGTGTTCAAACAGATCCGGGTCGGGTACAGGTACTTCCCGGACCGGTCCAAAACGACATTAGCGTTTCACGTTTTGTTCATCATCAATCCTGATACCAAGCTTCTCGTCACCGCCATTCACCGTTCGTGTGTGTTACCTTTGATTATAAATTTTTTAATAAAAGTTTATATTCATTTGACGTTTTGTTCTTCACCATTGAATCATTATAGCAGGTTCTCTTGAAAAAAAGTCTTGTAATTTTTTTTTGTAATAAATTACAATTAGAGACTTTGGCTCCGTGGTTGAATTTCTGATATTTTCACAAGCTTGATTCTTTACGTGTGTTGCCAACTGAGCCATTAGGTAAAGTCTTGTAATAATATTATAATTTTATGAAATGCGAACATTTACTCTATCTCTTGTTCATATACGTCATATGTATTCATTGATCAATGAATTTCATATGAATTATTACATTTCAATTTTTCTTAATGTTGTCACTAGTTATATTCTGCGTATAAGATGAGTTGATGTGCATATTATAACTGCCTACACTAATATTGTGTTTGATTTTTGTTCGAGATAATCTGAGAAGTTTCGGCAATTAATGGTTGGAATGGAAGGGGTTTGAATTGAGATTCTCAATCTTTGACACATTTTGATCTCAACGAAATCTTAGACACCCCTTTAAGAAATATATATGCTTTAGAAAAAAGGACATCAATTTAATGTTTGATGCAATTACATGTAGAATTAGAAAGTTCTTCCACTAAACACGTTTAGTTGAATGCAGGAATTCATTTAATTTGCATTGTATTGGAAAGACAAATGTTGAGAAGATATGCTACTGCTAGTGCTATTGCATTGTTTGTGCTTTTGCTGTTGTTGGTTACTTGCAACCTTAACATGGCTTCGGCCTCCTCTGGAGGCGTGATGGGAGGGAATTTCTTCGATTCGGATTCAGAGTCTTCCTCCTCAGAATCATACACTAGGGATTCAGAATCATACAGAATGGGACATCATCATCATCATTATTATAATGATGCCCCTTCTCGTGACACTCCGGTCGCAAAGGGAAGTCACGGTGGACTCACGTTTTTTCTAATTGGTTTATTTTAAGCCAAATTCAGATTCCCATTACTACTATGGACTCCATCCTTGGAAATGAGCCTGTTCATAAGCATGTTACCCAACTGTCATAGGAATCACCCCAGCATGCTTTTGTGAAAATCAATGTTGACAGGAGCTCTCTTATGCTTTGTTTGCGTGAGGGATTTTGAAGGGAAAGAGAGCGAAGAGAAATGTTTAGGTAATAATATCTTTTTCTTTGGGAGATTTAATTTTTGAGGGAAAATATTTGAAGATTTTTAAAACTTCTTTAAAATCTTTCAAAGCTTAAAAATTGTTGTTCCCCCTATTTGAGAGTTTTTAGAAGGAAAAGTAATTAAAATTACTAGTCTATCCCAACTATAAATTCAAAAATATATTAAATATATTTTTACATTTAAATTATATAATTTTTATATTTAACATATTATTAACTCTCTATTTTCACTCTCTTAATATATTTTTAACTACTAAACAAGGAGGAAGGAAAGTTCCCTCATTTTCTTCCCTTTCCTTCCCCTCCCTTCCCCTTAAATCTCTTTCCTTCCCTTATCCTTCTAATTCCCAGACAAAGGCTTAGGAACCCGAGGATTTAGGATTTTGGTTGAATTATTCGTAATCATGCAGGCCAGTGTGGCTTACTGGTTTCTCTGGATCTTGTGGAAACACAACTAACCTCGATGCGGAGTTATATGCTATTGTTCATGGTCTTCGAGTGGCGTGCGAGCATGGCTTTCGACATGTTATCTGCGAATCTGACTCCTCTTTTGGTTTTGAATCTGGTTCAGTCAATGCCTCCTTCATGACATCCTTATGCAGCAATCATTGCTAGTGTTCGTTTGTTGATCTCCTCTGATTGGCAAGTGAGGCTTCAACACAAGTATTGTGAGGGTAATGCATGCGCAGATAATTGGCTTGCGAAGCATGGTTCTTTTTTCTGCTTCAGGTTTCGTTGTATGGGAAGACTGTCCCTCGCAGCTATCTCTATAGCCGCTAGCAAACTCCTTTGGGACTCTACTATAGACCTTAGTTTGCCTTCGTTGTTGGTTTGTTTATTTCCCTTATCATTAAAAATGACAATGATTTTGTTTCAAATTGCTATTAGTTTGTTTTTCCGATAATTATATATATTATTGCTAACTAAAGTTTTATAATATTTGGAATTTGGTAGATAAATTAATTTTTATAATGTAGCTGAAATATAGTATCTTAAAGAACTCTGTTCATTTTTAAGAAAAATAGTCAATAATTTTAATCTATTTTAGCTTATTCTTGTATCAAAAATCTCATTTTGCAAACTTATGAACTTGATGAACTCGGTCTTTTAAAAAGAAAGAATCTATAATTTTGAATTATGTTTATGTTTAATTTGGTAAGATATATAATATTTATTTTTGTATTAATTAAACTAAAGTTTATTATTATGTCTAAAGATTGTTGTATTTTTTTGTGTGAAAAAGTTAATTTAGAGGGTTGAATCCTGAAGACTACCCCACCTCGAGAGTTTGAGAGCTTAGAAAAATTCTTGCAATTACATACCGACAGCGTTTTCATGTTAATTAACAACTAGATTCAAATTCAGTTCCTTCTATTCGATATAAAGATCGCCAAGTATGCTAGCTAGCTATATTCGAGTAATTACTGGGTGCAGAAAAAACTAACAATATTTATCATTAATTAAACATATAAAATAGATAATAATATATGCTAATTTGGGAATAAGAAATTGCGTCGTCTGAATTAATAGAATCAAAGTACATGAAATGTAACTCAAAGTACGTGCCGATGGAGAGAGAAACCCCACATCTGATCCTCCATCCCTTATGAAAAATCTCAATCAAACAAACCGCAAAAAGATGAAACGTAATAGTAATAGTAATATAATACAACAATGGCACATATATTATACTAATCAACAATAATAATATATGTACTAGTGAATTCATCACAGCCTGAGCTTGAACTTACAACTACTGCTAGAAATTTTAATATCATTACTAGCAGCAAGATTATCCACCTCAAGCCTGCACCTAACCCTGAACTTGACTTTGAAGAGCTTCAGCTTACCAAGCTTAACCCTCACAGGCTGATTCACCTTAAGATTGAGAGGAACATTGTTGGTCTGTTGCAGTTGCTCCTGAATTCTATTCACCAAACCACTTGTATCATGTGCTTGACCAGTTAGAGGCAGATCAAGCACTGTGGTGTTCCTGTGACCCTGGTAGAACTTTGGCAAGGACCCTTCACACAATTTTGTGTCCATGTACCAAGCACTTATGTGGCTTCCACCCTCATAGTATATTCCAATCTTCTTGTTAGGGTTTCTTGCAGTGATTGCCACATTGAAGGTGGCATAGAGGGTGTTGTTGTCTGAAACATTGAACTGGCTTATCCTCAGTTGGTCCACTGAGTATTTGGGGAGCTTTGGCCTGAACACAAGGTATAGGATCCCGATTGTGATGGCAATAGCAATGATCAAAATCAGCAATATGCCAAGTGTCCAACACATGAACCTGCAGCAACAGCTTCTTCTTCTCTTAGGTGGCTTTGAATGCATCACAGGAAAAGTGCGCTGAGGAATACCCTTATCAGATTTTGCATAGTTTTCGGGCACCAAAGGTCTATGTGGTGCCTCAACATCATGAACAGGATGAATTCTTTGCTGATCTGCAGCCATCATGTTTAATTTTTTGGTATCAAAATTGTATATCTAATATATAGCATATAGGTGGATTAATTAGGGTGGGAACATGAACACGTTTAGGAGTAGGTAATGGCATCTAATGACAAGGGTTGAAGCTTCCGATTTAATATGTTTGACTTGAATGGTTAAGACTAATTAAAAAGGGTCACCATCGTTGGTTTTATTTTGTATGCAGACTTATCAATCACATGTGGCGATTATTCAACATGGTGTCTTTATAATACTGATGCAATATATAATGCGCGAAAAGAAAATGTTGAATAAAATGCTTGTAAGCAGACTTATAATTATTTATAAGTCTGCATGTATATACTCTTATTTTTAGTATTTTTAGCTAGGAATCAGAATTCTTGTATAAAATGCTTATATACTACGTACTTATTGGTCTGTTGCTGCATAAAACAACTATACATTTGTGATATTATGCAAAAAGTCATGAACCAATATTTAATTACAAAAGAAAATGCTGTGTGCGAAAAAGTAAAATATAATAAACTATATTGTATAAATAGTAACTTTTTATGTATATTAATAATAGAGTATATACATCCTTTAATTTAAAAGTGTGGCATGTATTATTTAATAGTATTTTTATTCCATAAAATAACTAAAAATGTTATTAATCCGTTACTCATTATTTTATTAAGGAATTAATTAAGACTCCCCAAAAAAAGTTTCCGTTTTCTTTTTCTTTGTAGTGTTACCTATTCTCCACATATTTTTTTAAAATACTATTAGTTTCATTTTCATTGAATAGTCTAGTATTACTTTTCTATGAAATAGAAAAGATGGCGTTTAATTTTGGACAATTTGAAGAAAAAAGATTATATTAACCCAAGGAATTCCCAAGCTTATAAACAATTGAAAAAGAGTAGCCGTGCATTAATCAAAAATGTTTCAGAGTTTCAAACTCAACATCACGCACAAATGGGAAATGTTTGACAATGCAATCCCTCATTTGAATCTGGATCAAGTCTAGCTAACACAATTTTATCTAAGGCATAGCTAATTCTATTAATTTTTCATGCATTCATACTGCTTTTTTTTTTTTTTTCCTTCTTTACAATCTTCACTTTATCTTTGTTGACAGCCTTGACCTTTCTCCAATAGGGAGTACAAAATTAAATTAAAAAAAAAAAATAATGAGGTGAGTGTGAATGTAAATATTTCAAAACATATGAATTGTTCTATATATACAAAGAAAAGAAAAACACAGAAGGGAATGGGTGCCAAACACTAAATAGTTTATTTTCAACGCACGCATTGCAAAGAATCTTTCTCATCAATAATAATAGAAAACAAAGTTCTTTTCTCCAAAGGGACGACCCAAAATTTAAATATCATTAAAATAAATGAGTTGGATCGTTCAAAAATTTTAAAGTGCCACATCATTAAATTAAAATATAACTTGAAAATATATATAAATCACATGACAATTTATTTTAGTTCTCCCTTTGTATAATCAACTTGCATCACAATTTTTTTTTTTATACAGAGTTGCATCACATATTGTTGCTTATGTAAAACGCATCCACATATATATATTTTATGTAAACAACGGTTTTAGAAGGTTCAACGGATGCTTTTTCAGCCGCATATAACGCGTTCCAGAGACAAAGTCATAGATAGCTCTTGACGTTTAATTTCATTGTTAGAGTTCGTAAAAATAAAAGGAAACCATATAAACTGATTAACGTACATATGTGTTAATAATTTAATTGGAAATAGAGTGCTTTCGAGTTTAATAATTTAATTACCTAACCCTGTAGGTGCAGTAATCTCTTGGACGCCATCATCTCTGTCTTTTCTTATGTAACTAAAATCTTATCATAATAAGGATAGAAGAAGTTGGAGTCTTTGGAAATCGTCATAGCTCTTACTTTTTCGTTTGTTTTTTTGCTACACACTTCTTCGTTTTATAAGTGTTTTTTATTATTAAAGTTTTGGCCAATAGAAGTAAAATGCACTACTTTTTTTTTCAGCTAGTATTAGACATAAAACATGTTTAGATTAAGACTAGAAATGTTTTTGAGAGTTTTTTTACTAAAAAAAATACTATATTTTTAATAGAAAAGTTCTCAAAAGCACTTCTATCTTGTATATAAACATGTCCATGATATTACTTACATATTCATCAAACCTTACTGGATTCGATTTGGTGAAAAAACTTTCGTTAACCAGGGCTGGACATTTGTTTCTTGCATTTCCGGTTTTGAAATATTTCAAACTATATATGCAGCAAGGCTGCAATCCGTAGCTGGGGCACTTTGCTTCCTCTTCCTAAGCATACTTCTCCACGAGGTTTTCTCACCCTTTTTTTTTTTTGTTCCTCTTTGTTGTGTGTCATTTCTCCCCATTCCTCAACACTCCACCAAAAATTCCGTCGAAGTGTAAGAGAAATCATATTAATTTCTGTTTGTATATCAGAATGATCATTCCGAAAACACAGTATCTAGAATAGTTGTTCTAAAATATATAAAACTATTTTGGAATGAGATCTTTTCTATTTCAGAATAGCTATCTCGAAGTGTATATGTATTCTCAAATAATTTTTCACATATAGGCTTCTGGACTAACTATTCTAGAATAGAAAAAAATCTCATTCTAGAATAGTCGATGCGAGAAGTTTCAAACTCGAAGGTCTCTAAAATTGTAATCCTCTCATTCATCTACTCCTCTTGCTCCAACCCTTTCTCAAGTGATGGTTCGTATCTACGATTTCTTTTCAAGGTGGTGTGTTGTGACGGTGGGTGGTGTATGGTGCAGTGGTGGGTGACACAACAAGATTGGAGTTTGAAGCTGATGCAGTGGTGGGTGACTCCATTATTAGAGGATGTTGGAGGGTGGGGCATTAGAGGAAGAAGACTAAAAAAAGAAGAGGGTGGAACATTTTTGTCTATTCAACTTCCTCTGGAAGGTGCAGGATTCAAAATGGGATGTGTAACAAACAAATGCCCCAACCCTAATTGATCAGAATCAAGCCCAACTAACTTTGAGCCCGAAACCTATTCTTCATTCACTCTCAAGATGGGTGTAAATGAGCAAAAGAAATAGAATTTTTTATAACATTTAATTGAAGATATAAAATAAATGAATTACACAAATTTGTAAATATTTTTTCCATAAATGAACAAGTTATGAAGAAAAGGAAAATTCGATAATGTCCAATACATTAATTTATGAAAAATAAAATTACTAAATAAAAATATATGTTGTTAATCACATAACAGATTAGCTCCTGGTGATTTTTTTTAAAATGTATAGCTCCTGCCTCCTGGAGAATTTAATAAGAACTAATTTAATCAACATAAACTAATTTGTCTGACATTGCATTTTTCAGGTATTAAGGAGATTATTTTAATTCTATTTCATTGCACTTAGGAAGCAGTTATAACTATTATAATCTATAACTATTATTCAAAACTATCATATAGGAAATAATTTCTTTTGATATCATTTTTTTATATAATTATCTTCAATTATTATAAATTAATCTAATATTTTATTTTAATTTTCAATAACAATTATATATTTTGAAACAAGTTACATCTAAGTATGTACTTATATATACAGGTAATTTGCAAGTAAGAAGGAAGCTATAACCACCACCACCACAAATCGTTACTGTTTCTGATACTTAACGCAACACATCACCGAACACTACCCACTCAACTCACTCCAACCATGGCGTCGTGGTGGTGCTCCTCTCCCTCCGCCACCCTCACCGTCTCCGCCACCCTCACCGTCTTCACCACCACCACCACCACCACCCGCCACTTCTCTCTCCTTTCTCACACTTCCCAATTTCGCATCCAAACCCTCACATTCCCACCTTCCTCCTTTACTCGCTCTACCACCGCTCCACCTTCGCTCCGATTTAGGGTTCCATGCTCCAACAAAACCGCCTTCGAAACCGAGCGTCCGGAGGACGGCGTGGACTGCGTGGGAACAGGCCAAGACGTGGAATGCCTCGTTAACACGGAAGAGAAACAATCGGAACCATCATCATCATCATCATCATCTTCATCGATGTTGTGTCTCGCGGAATCGCTGTGGGAAGGGGCGGTGTTGGTGTCGCCGTTCTTCTTCTGGGGCACGGCCATGGTGGCGATGAAGGAAGTGCTTCCCAAATGCGGTCCTTTCTTCGTTTCCGCTTTTCGCCTCATTCCGGCGGGGTTTCTTCTCGTCGCATTCGCCGCTTCCAGAGGAAGAACTCTCCCCTCTGGCTTCAACGCTTGGCTTTCCATCACCCTCTTCGCTCTCGTCGATGCCACGTGCTTTCAGGTCCTTCTTCTTCACACTTCACTCGCTCTATTTACTTTACCTGAATGCAATGCTCATTGGTTTTAACTTTGATTGATTCATTGTGACAGGGTTTTCTTGCAGAAGGGTTGCAAAGGACTTCAGCTGGTTTGGGCAGCGTATGTTGGCGCTTATTTTCTTAATCAATTTTATTATTATTCGTAGAGTCTACTTTTCACATATTGTCAACCAGAAAACCAATATAAATTTGACTTCTGAAGTAGTAATTATAATCAAAGTTATCAATTTCACCTTACATGACAATCTATGGTTAGAAGATTTAAAATTCATACCAAAATTATTTTTTGATTAGTTAACAATATACTAGTAAACTTTTACGTGCATATTAAACTCTATAGTAATTATAATAATAGTAATGATAATAATAGATGGCATAAGTTTAATATTGAAACTAGTGAAATTTTTCTCTGTAAAATACTGCGAGGGGAATTGTTTTGAGCGAACTTTGTGTTGATTCAAACTCTACTTTTCAAGTCTGACAGTAATTATTTTTGCTTGCTTTGATTATCTACCGTGGGTGGTTATATTGCAGGTTATAATTGATTCGCAGCCTTTGACTGTGGCTGTACTTGCGGCTTTGTTATTTGGTGAGTCAATCGGAGTTGTTGGAGCTGCTGGGCTTGTACTTGGTGTCATAGGACTTGTACTACTCGAGGTATACTTAAATTCTAACCAAAAATCAGTAAATTAATTATCGTACCCTTTAAAGCACAACCCAAAATTAGCAGTTGAATTCTTATCTGTTTCATTTAGAAGGATATGATTTGCAAATGTTACCACCATCCAGAAGATTCATACAATTACCTAATTTACTCTCTTTTTTTGTAATTTTGAAATATACAATTTATATTTCAAAATTACATTATTACAGTATTATGTATTATGTATTACAGTATTTAGTAATGCAAGCACTGATGATTTTGTTGCAGTTACCTGCCCTATCATTTGATGAAAGCAACTTCTCACTATGGGGAAGTGGTGAGTGGTGGATGCTACTTGCAGCTCAGAGTATGGCAGTTGGCACGGTCATGGTCCGGTGGGTCTCCAAGTACTCTGATCCTGTCATGGCTACTGGATGGGTGTGCTTCAAATCTCCTTTTGACTCTAGTGTTTGTTAATTATTTAAATGCCTATTATGAAACTTAACTAAATGATTGTGTTAATGTGTCATATTGCCTCTTTGCATTATCAGTTTTAAACCGGACAACATGACAATTTTGCTAAACTATGGATTTGGATATGCTGGACTCTTTATGATTCATGATTATAGTTGCAGATGTGTCTAGAATATCATATATTTTAACAATAAGTTTGTATATGAAACTAGTGAAATGGATTGTATAGGTCTTATATTCGTATCTTATTGATTATTTCATAAAAAATAAATAAAAATATTGTTATCTATGAAAAAAAGAGGAAATGGCTGGCAAATGGAGGAAGCTATATAAAAGATGATATTATGGTTTAACACTGTATAAGCTTATGGCTCAAAACTCTACACTTTTTTCCGTTGCAGCATATGGTTATTGGTGGTCTCCCACTTGTGCTACTCGCAGTTCTTAACAATGACCCCGCAGTGAGCTTGAGTCTTAAAGAGTACAGTTCGACTGATATATTGGCACTCCTCTACACATCCATTTTTGGAAGCGCGGTCAGCTATGGTGTGTTCTTTTATAGTGCTACTAAAGGTCTGTATGTCTCTCCTTGCATGATCTTTTCCTTTTTTTCTTCTTCGTCAATGATTTTCTTTTTATGGTCACATGAAATATACAAATCCCAGCTTCCATGTTAAATCCAAAATGGTTCGTTTCTTCGTCCATATTGTAATCACTGTGTTATTGATGCATCTTTAGCTTTAATTTGTTTGCATACAGCTTTGAAGTTTCTTTTTGTTTTTCAAATTTCATATTGATCCCATGTACCATATTGATATAGCATTTGTGTTGCACTGCAGGTAGCTTGACCAAGCTCAGTTCACTTACATTTTTGACTCCAATGTTTGCTTCAATTTTTGGGTAAGGCTGCCTGACAATGGGATAGACTCAGGATTTTCAAGCAATTTCAAGTCCTTAAGGAGAAAAAAGTGACCTTTTCAACTATAAAATTTTTGGAAGAGAATAACAATCCAGTGACATTCTTCGTAATATTTCGAAGATTTAACCGTCTAGGTCATAATTTTCTTTTTATACCTTTTGCCACTGGTATTTCCTCTAGTAATTGACATTTTTTCAAATTTCATGTTTATGTATCTTCCTGAAAACCTTTGTATGACTCACATTGACATTTCAGGTTTCTCTATCTTGGTGAGACCTTCTCTCCTGTACAACTAGTTGGGGCCTTAGTCACTGTGGCTGGAATATACATGGTTAACTTCAGAAGCACATCTGAATGAATTGTCATTTTTGTCTGGTTCTTTCAACCTAATCCAATGGAAAACAACTCGGGGAATTAGATTTTTTCCCTGAACTCAAATTGGGAACGCTAAAAGCAAGTTTGGACATAGGAGGAGAAATTGGAGTGATATACAACTTGGAGCCCTTGTGCTCATCCTAGTGTAAATACAATTTTGTTTTGTTAGTTAATTTATGACTGTTTATGGCTAGTTTCGTGTATAATGAATCTGTTGTGAAAGAAATATACAGATTGGGCCGATGTCTACATTGAGCATAAGATCAAGAAGGCAGTGCTATGTTTGTGATATAGTGTTGACTATTGTCTATTGCTAGTATAAAATATGTTGATATTAGTATCTGCAATTAGGATGCTGCAATGCTACTGCTATTTAATCAAAATATAATTATATAATTATTGAACTGCTTAGTTTGAGAGTACAAGCTGTAGAGTACTCGATCAATTATAATGTTATAGCTGTTGTAAATATTAAATATCTTAATTTATAAAATGAATCAAACTCATTAATTGCATGATTAAGCTGCATTAATGAAAATCAACAGCTGTGATGCTAATTTATAAAATATTGCATTGCAGCAAACCAGGACCAGTTAAGTCTTAACACTAAAATGCAGAAAAGCTGCGCCAACCAGAAGTCAATTGCAACATACTCGTTGGCGAGAGATACCAAGATTTTAGATTGCAGAACACTACTACAACCGCACTAGACTTTGTTTATAAATTTATTTGACGTACCTGCTTTTATTTCCAATTTCCATTTGGAAACTGTAACATATACCAATGCCTGACCATCCTTTTAAGTGTCTGAGTTGGTATAAATGGAGCTAAAATGCAATTCCAATTTGAAGAAATAAAGAGCATAAAGCTAAAAGTGAAGAGAAGTGGCAAGTATTGTTAATATGAATCTTAATTAAATGAGAACTGGTTGCAAAGTGTGCAACTCCAAACGGAAGCAATGTTAAACTCATGGAGTATTTAAGATACAAGAAGGTGAATTCATTCAACAAAACAACCATCTATGTGGATGCAGCTGCTGTGACAACAGGTCTGTTGTGAAGAACTTTATTGGCACCAAGCCTGCCATGCCCTATTCCACTCCCATGCTGATGATCACACTCTCTCCTTTGGCTGTTCAATTTCTTCTTGGCTCCACCCGCTACATGCCCCACTTCAGATGCCACCCTCCCTTCCAAGCCTAATGGACTTTTCTGACCTTCCTCTTTGGAGTAGTTCAATCTCGAAGTCCAGCAATCTTTTGATTCAACAGAACTTGGTTCCCATGATGAAGAAGAAACACCCCAGTGCTGTTGACCACTACTGACAGTGAAGCTGTTGCTTCCTGAAGACTCTTGGTCATCCATGTCCACCCCACCAAGCAAACCACCCCTATTAACTGTCACATACTTGTGCAAGCTTGATTCCATCACATCATCATCATTGAATACTAACATTGATTCTACAACCGGGTCTTCGGCATCCGGCTCCCTTTTTCCATAATTGTTGGTAGTCAATGAAACATTGTAGTCATTCCTGCTACACTGAAAAACCGGTGGACTTCTCCTTTCTTCTGCACCGCAGAAATTTGAGCCGGCGTTAGAGTTGAGATCAGCAACAGCTTCGAGGATAGAGCAAGCTTTGGTGACACAAGCTGGGAGAGAAACAGGTGGTGTGTTCTTTTGATGGAAGTTCTGGATGTCTTCAAGCAGCAGTGAAGCATACGACTGTGGAGGATTCAATAGAGCTTCAGGGTTGAGGTCTAAGTCCCGCGATTGCCTCGAAGATCTGCTTCTTGTTAATGTATAGGGTGGTTTTAGGTTGTCAACCCCTGGTGGTATCATTGTTTTCACCACATCATTATCAGTAATTGAAGACTGCACTTTCACATCTTCCTCTTGTTGCACCTTTGTCTTGCAATTTACACTCATTCCCTTGTCCAATGCAGTTCTGCTGCCATTTGCTTTCTACAATAAGGAAAAACACCATTGAATTGAATAATTTACATTAATCACATCAATAAGACTAATCAATCAATTACTAAACATGACAGTTCAAATCTACAAAGCTGATAAATTGTGAATCAAATACTAAAAGAGTGAATAATACCTGATAAGCTTCTGTTTCAAATTCCTTTTTGGGTCTGTTTTGCACCCTGCTGCTGCTGTTGTTGGTTGTTGAATTTGGAAAAGAAAGGGAGTTAGGTTCAATCTCACTCAATGGATTTCTTTTGTAAGGTGATTGTTCTGCTTTCCTTGAATTGCTGCGGCTAAGGGATGGCTGCTGCTGATTCTCATTGAATGCTTTATTACCATTTGCTCTTGCAGGCGACTGCGACCGTGGTGAGGCAGCACCAACATTTCTCTTCACTGTGATCCTCTTGATGCCAGCGGTTGCTCCAGATTCTCCACCACCACTATTATTGTTACTCTTATCCATCACCAGTGATGAAACAGTGGCAGGAACGGAAACCATCTTCCCAGGCCTAGAACTAGTGTTGCTGCAAGTGTTGTTTCTTGCATTGGAAGGTGTGGTGTTCTCTGATGACCTTCTTCCAGGAGATCTACTCACTCTCCTCTCCCTGCTGCTTGACCTTTGCTGCTGCTCCCTTTCCCTGCTTGGTGTTCTTCTTCTCCTTTCCTGAGAAGAAGAAGGCCTTCGGCTAGGAGACTGGCGGTGCTGCTGCCGGTGCTGGTGCCTCTCCTCCTCACACAGATCACTGTTGCTCTCATTGGCATTGGCCTTCTTTGAGTCATCATCATTGGAAACGGTGTCATTGTCACAGTGATCAAAATCATAGCTTCTCTTTGAGCCTGAGTACCTTCTTCTGTGTTCACCAGAAGCAGCAGCAGCATTCCCTGAAGAGCTTCTGCTGAGTCTCCCACACTGGATGAGAATTGCATCCACCTCTTCTTTGGTGCAGCTTGAAGTCCTCACTCCTACAACACCCATGTTTGTGGATGGTGTTGGTGCAGTTTTGTCAGCCATTGATTCTTCAGTGAAACGTGGGGATTTGGAATTGGAGTTTCTCTCTCTATCATCATGGCTCTTCCTGTGCTTGATGATGAATATCTCCTTTTTCACATGCCCTTCAGGTTCTGGCACTGTCTCATGCTTCTCTTCCACTTTCTTAGAATTGTCCTTCTTCAGTTTCACTTCTGGGGCAGTTTCAGTTTCCACTTTGGGTGTGGAAACAGTGACACCACTAACAGAAGGAGGATTGTTCTTCAGGTCAGGCACAGCAGCATCTGCTGTGGAAGAAGCTGACTTGGTTGCTGTAGAAGAAGACCCTTTCTTCTTACTCAAACATGCACCCATGGAATTTTGAGAGAGAGATAGTTGAAGGAAAATGGAAGGTGAAAATGGTGTTAAGAAAGAAAGAAGTGGAGAATGGAATTGCAAATAGAGGGGAATGTGGTGTGGAACGCAGCCCAAGAATCAATTTTTAATAGTAAAAGATTGTTGGCTTTTTATTAGTAGTGACAATGAAAGAGAAAAAATTCAAAATTTGAAACACAGAGCGGGCTGGAATTCTGCAACACTACACAGATCCGTTAAAGGGTCAAGTTGTGTTGTCTGACCCAGCTGACCCCACAAAGTCACTAACTTTATTAATTTCGTAATAACATAATGTCTTTTTTTTACCATAGATGGATACCCCATACGGCAAGGAAAAAGAGTAACGTACGCCCGGAATTTATGCATCCAGTGTCAAATCTTGGTTTTTTTTTTTTTTTTTT
>PYAF01004439.1:2067548-2091327 GCA_007407185.1 Glycine tomentella
AACTATCACATATAGTCACTAAATATAGTTAGCTGTACCTCATAAATGTTAATAATAAATAAAGAATTATATACAATTTTTAATATGAGGTAAATAGTATAATTGAGGTTATTAAAATGAGATTAATAATATTAACCACATCGGATAATCGATAATAATATACAATTATATTCATTTACCTTTGATAACTTATGAACTAAAATTAAAAACATTAAATACTTATATTTATAATAATCATTTATTCGGGCAGATGTCAACCGGATACTTTCAAATGTAAAATAATCAAATCAATTACAAAGTAATAAATGACATTTTGCTTGCTCTTCTTAGTTCTTATTGTCTTCATTCAAATTTGTACAAAGGATATAATCATTTGGATCAACAAAAATTTACCGGTGTTATATTTTATGTTGGCTAAAGAAACCAGCAACAACGGCTATACTTTTTGGAATTTTCTGATGAACCAGAATGTTTCCACCAAGTTTACCAACAAATCTAGTAATTGCATCTACCAACCAGTCAAATGCGACAGGTACAAGAACGCTTGAAATAAAGTACAGTCAAACTTCAAATTACTAAAATCATCAAAAGCAGACTTCAACCAAATGTCTACCTACTCCAACCAATAGCCTTTGAATCTTGATTATACGGTTCACTATGAATTTGTTTAAATTTAAAAAAGAAAAAAACTTTAAAATAAATATTACTTATATAAATATTTAGGAGGCAAATAAAATTTACTTTTTGAAATAAACAAAAAAGACCTTTATTTTTAACGAAAATAATTTAGACAAACACACTAAACAATAAAAAAACAAACTGGCCCTTAATCACAGATTATACTTTATGAAAGATTATTATGTGAAGCATTCACATTATTACTGCACCTGAATACTCAACCAAAAACCACACTGCAAATACAATGCCTCAAACAAAATATTTAATGAAAACATAAAAAATCAATATAGACAATCTCAACTATTTTAGTGAAACAAAAAAAATCCAACTGTGGCATTATTTTAGCCCAGCGAAGACACAGTTACTATCCGCATTGTCACAGTGGAGCTGTAACCGTGAGCCTGCAGTATACAGCCATGAGCATGAGAGTTTTGCATGGTTCCGTGTGGTTAGGCCGAGCTAATCTCATTGGTCATCAGGAAAGGGATGCATAACTTGACCCAGCAAACAGCAACAACACACAAATGCATCAAGGTGAACCTACTCCAGGGAAGAGTTCTGATATTTTATTGAAGACATCCATAACCTGCAATGTTTTAAAGAGGGAAAGGCAATCATCAGATAAAACATTCAATAGCCAAATCTTTAAAAATTTACAATATTTATATTCATAGGGAATTACTGTTAGAGAGTAATTATTATAGATTTATTCTTTAGAGACGTAGTGAAACATGCAAATTCAAACCACCAGCACCACCTGTAGTCTCATTGATAACCATAAAAAAAAAAAAAATTCACCTAACACAAACCTGAAACTAATTACTACTAGAGAACCTATGCATGCCAAAACAGGAAACAAAGGGAGAGAAAACCAAACTCGGTAAAGTACACTCCTCCAGGTAGGACAAAATTGAAGTCAGAGAAGTATCAACATACCTCCTTATCATTTTGGTATTTAGTAATATTCATTGGATTCTGCGAACACTGCAACCACAAGAGACGAAATCAGAGCAGAGTTTTGATATGGAAGACCAATAAAGTAGTTAAATTAGAACATACATCCATGATAGCTGCTTGAACTCTAGGATTTTGAAATGCCATTGCAACCTCAGGATTGGCCATAATCTTTGAAATGACTTCTTCTGGAGAAAGCCCAATTTGATCTGGTGAAAGTAAAAATATATTCAGAAAAGACCAGAAGTGGAAAGAAAGATTCATACTTAGGCTCTTTAAAATATACACGATATTATCAAAAGATAAAATTCAACAAACTAAACCTAGAGACAAGAAGAAACTGATGAAATGTAGCATAAAAAGGTAAATTAGTCAGCAAAGTATAGCAAACCATGTAAATGAGTCAACAAGAATGCTGAATCACACCAAATACTATCCTTTAATAAGTTGGCATGAAATGTGATGTGTTTCTGAATGAGAACCTCTCAGCTTTCTCTATGGGACTTACCAAAACACTTACCAGTTCACTGAAAATTCTTATTTTGATTTTTTTAAACAAATAACAGTATATAACTAAGTAGACCATATAATTCCCATAGGATGGAAGCAAGAAAAGAGTTTATTGTATTTAAGAATATTTTCAAGTCAACAAGTAATAAGAGTAGCTAGCAAAAATTGAACTACGTTAAATTAACCAATTGCTTAATTTATCCTGCTCTCAGAGAAGACATGGCACTTCTTGATGCATAACAATAATATTATAATAACTTACCAAATTGCTGCTTAACTTCGGGACTATTAAGGTCAAAATTCTTTAAGGTATCCATCATTCGGCTGTCCCATTCAGTGCTTCCACCCATGTTGTTTCTGAAATAAAACATGTAGAAAAAAGAGGAAGAATTCAGGATATATGAATCTTTACACACCAGAGAAGATTTATATCTTAACAAAATATGCATATATTTATTTAACTGCAGTACAAAGGATGAAGGTTGAGAGGGAAATAACAAATAAGAAATACATTTTTCAGCTACTTAAGATCTCAAGTCAATGCAATGACATGGAATGTGGTTGTTATAAGTCACATAAATCCTAGCAACAACAACAAAAATCAATCTAAATAAGAACAAGGGGAGAAGGACAAAGAGAAGAAACTTAAAACAACGAAGTCTGGAGGTAAGAACAGGCATTTCCACCCTCATAGGTTAGAGAGAGGGCTGGGAGCCTGGAATACAAAAGTAGAAGTAAAACAGACATTTCATCCATGGCCATCGTTTTTTCCTAATCCCAAATTGGATGTCTAATGTATAAAGGATAAAGAAAGAGGATCAGGTTAAATTGTCAGTTCATCAAATTCACGAAATGAGAGGCTAATAACTGGATAGTAAATTGTGGAGGACTTTTTCATTCACTCCAAAACTAGTTTTTGTTGAAATATGTCAAGCAAGCTTAATGCAGGTACGCATTTTCCCAGAAGCTTATCTGTCCAAATGAATGATCAATGAATAATATTGGTGAAACAAACAAGGCTATGAACCTCTGAAGAAACAGTATGAAGAACTTACAGCATTTCTTCAAGTTGTTGACGGTACTGTGGATTCTGCAGCATCCCTATTAAAAGCAGCAATAGTACAGCAACTATTACCCATTGGCCAATTATATTAAGATGTCATGTAGAAATTAATATCTACCAATTCAAAGAAAACATGACTTTTGACCTACAAAATATTTTTAAACTACATAAAGAAGTGGTTCCATTATATGATGTTGGTCACAAATGAACAAGGATATTTATATAGAAGTCTTGTATATAGACTATATTGAACATGTAAACGTGATAACGAGCAAATTCAGCATTGTGGTTACCCATGATTTATTTCCAGGAAGGTGTTAAACAATGAAAATTACACACTGACTGCACAAATAATGAACCTTAAAAATATGATTAGCAGAAAACTGTTAAAAGTAGAGAATTACATTTGAAGGTAGTAGGGTTCCTCATCTCCTCGGGTAAATGGCTGCAATAAAACCCAAAATTTAACTTCTTTTGGATAACAAGGTGGAAAAGTTCTTCAATAATCTAAACAATCAAGTAAAACCTATCAGTAAATTTTCATCAAGTAATCGTAAACAAATACACATTGGGAATCAGTTTATTGTATAGAACATAAGTTAGCTCCATTAAATTATCAACAATTAAAAGAGTACCAGCCAACCAATTAAACTTTCTTTTGGGGATAAAGAAAATTTATTAGAAAAGAAAGCATACAGAAGTAGAGGTTTCCCCTAAAACCATCTGAAGCAAAGTGCAAAGAGGACATGGGGAAAAAATAATTACAGGAACCAGAAGAATTTTAGACACATACAAATTTCAAACTTCCAAACTAAATATTTCAAAACAATGGAACTACTTTAAACCCCAATTCTGAACATCAGAGATACCAGTACTACTGTCACAGCAGTTTTAAGATTAGACTTCTACCATTTAAGGAACCTTATTCGATATATTTAAAACTAGGATCTACTTGAAGTTTAAGCATATCCATATTCATACTGAGTACTGACAAAGCCACAATAGAATATTTACTAGAAAACAGAAATGCAAAATCATAATCATTATTAAGATGAAGGGAGCCGATATTACGGATAAACCATCTTCTGCACTGTTGGGTCCTCCATCATTTTCTCCAAAGCGTCCACTGACAAGACTGATTTTTCTATCCAAAAATAAATAATAGCATGTTTACGACATTTGATTAACCCATAATGCAGCTCATTGAAGGAAACATTGAAAGACCAATAATTGTAAAACCTATATATATTTCATGACAACAAACAACCTTTAAATTGATTTAAGCCAGTAGTATGAATGTGATTAGAAAACAATGATGTATGGAACTAGTCATATTTGATTTACGACTTCATTTCAATCCAAGTACTTAAGTATTTAATCAGAGTCAAAAAGTAATTGATAGTTGACAAGAAAAACTTCAAAGTTAAAAAGTAAAATTGCAAAGACATATGAAGTGCACATGATCCATGATAAACTCAGCAATGAAAACAAGATTAAATCAATATTTACTATCATAATGACAACATGTACAACTCATTTATTTGGCAGGACTGCTCTAAAAGACTAAAACCATGTCATGTCAATGCATTTCCTAGAAATTGAGACTTGAGTAGATGCAAAACATTGCATGGGGTTTTCCACCTATAAAGCCGAATTGTAAATATTTTCAATTTCAACAGACTCTACTTAGTACTTACTTGTAGATTGAGAACCAGGAAAATCACCAAAACCTTGGTTAGAGGGAGGTCCATTTTGAGAAACCTTCAATAAATGCATATTACATATTAAGAACAACACAAGTCACTGAGCTTCTTTATCAAAAAAACATGTATCTTAAAAACTCACTTCATCTGGAACCCGAGCTTCCTTGACGGAACTTGATTCATCATCTTTAAAACTTTCAAAAGGACTCTCCTGCACAGTTTCTTCTGGAGAAACATCTACAAAAGCTGTAATGGAAAATTTTAAGAATTTTAACAAGACTCAACTTATACACAAATATAAAGCTGACACCAGATATCATCTCTGCTACTTATAAAGATAACTCCCAGAATGTTTTCCATCTTCAATTTTGTTGCAAAAAATTTTAATTTTTTTTTACCTTGATTGATTTTTTTAAAATTAATTAATAAAAGAAATCAAGTAATAAATGTTATTAATTATTTAATTAATAACATTTATTTAATCAACCTGAAACCACGTACATCTCCTAGCAGACACATTACCTCACCATTTATAAATTTCACAAGTAGTAAGTCTCATCTAACAAGAAAGAAATAGGATGGCTAAGCAGAGATTCTACGTTTAAGTTACCAATTTTTTTGGGTTCGTTCTTTACTTCAACTTCATCTTTAACATTACTAGCTGGAGCAGCTTCTACTTTTGCTGCAGGTATATCTACTGTGATAGTGGATTGAGAAGCACTGGATGCTGAAGGTGCTTGAGATTGAGTAGTTGCAGAACTAGCAGGTGCAGTGGGCCCTGCTGCTGTAGGCATTGGAAAGGGAAAAGGAGATCCCGGAGAAAAGGCAGCATTGCCAAATTGGTTATTTTGTGAATTCATCTGGCCCATCATGGTCTTGAAAGCTTGTTGCATTGCATATTTCTAAAAGAAAATCAAAAGACAAATGTTTAAAATATGTAGGGTTAGCTCTTGTAATTCTACCACGAACCCAGTCAAAATCCATGAAAAATAAGGTTATACAGAGCATCTACTACAACTGACAAAGTGATAGCACTGGGACTCTAGAAGCATGGATCAAGAAGCTAAAAGTAAGCCCAAAAATAAAAATTTACAAGTTTAGGCTGTTACTAGGCATACATGAATAAACTTGTAAGACTTTCTTTGTAGGCTTAATCTCAGCCTCTTGATCCATGCTCCCAGTCCTTTCACAAACAATAGAAAATGCCATCACAAACAATACCCAAATTCTCATAAAGATAAATCAAAATCTCAAATCCAATAAAACTCTCAGAATGCTATATGATTCGAGTAGTCTCATTCAAACAACATACTAAAAAAAAACTAAAAAAAACTATGTACCCCAATGCCCGGAGGCTCCACGCTATGCGCAGGTAAGGGGGAGGGATATTGTACGCAGCCTTACCCTTGCATATGCAAAGAGGCTGTTTCTGGATTTGAACCCATGACCAACAAGTCATCAAGACACAACTTTACCGCTGTGCCAAGGTTCGTTTAAGTTGGGCGGTTTGCTTAAGTTCCTAAAAATAGATACAGCCAATCTGCATGATTTGTGTATTTCTATTTCTAGAGTGTAGACAGCAATATGCCTGTGGATACATGCCTTCAACTTCCAAGTAATTTCATAAGAAATCCAATCGTAAAGATTAAAAACTATACTAGAAAAGAATGCACAGACACTTATGAAACAATTGTTGGAGTGGTGTTTGGTACTTCAGATACTCAGAATGCACAAGCTTATAACCATGATTTGCAAAATTTCCTACATCTTATACCCCATATTTACAGTAGAACTCAAAGAATGCACCAGCTTATTGCCTAACACCCATGACTAGCAAGATTTCTTACACCCATAATTATAGAGGAACTCAAGAATGAACCAGCTTATATCAATGGCCTTGCAATAAAGGGGCATTCACCTTTAATCTTGAAGCTACCTGCAAAAAAAACACAATTTATTAAGCATCCATCAAAGATACACTCATTATCAGTGTATGTAAAGTAGATCTGTGATTATGGTTCTCAGTTCTCACCACTGAAAACAATGCAGAAAGCCCAACACCAACACCAATCCAGAAGAGTGGTGACCCTCTAGAATATAGTAAATAGACCAATAAGAATGTGAACTAATAAGCAAAAGATATCAACAAATTTAAATCAATAAAGTATCGATCAACCACCCCCACCCCCAGTAGTTCGTAGTTACCCATTATAAAAATGACAATTTTTTTTAAAGAAAATAATATGCAAAAGAAAGAAAAAAGAGTAAATGATTACACAGTTGAAGATGGTGATAATTGTGGGTTAACTCCAGTTGATGTCGTTTCTTGAGTATTTGAAGAAGAAATACTAGCAAAATGCTTTACTATCAGCTTCTCCTGCACTGTATTCCCAGCATGCATTACTTAAGAGATGAGTCAAAAATATTGACAGATATTCAACTTGTACAACAAGTAAGCACTCATTAACCACAAAAGAAGAGAAGTAACTACACACGATAAATATGCATTGCCGAAATGGATTCAAAATACACATGCAATAAATTTTTAACCATGTATTCAAAATGCTATCAACCACAATCGACCTTGAGCATAACCTTGCTCCAAAATTCACAATCCGCTCCTTCCCCAAACACTATACACTAATTGCAAAAACGCTTTGGTGATTTATCAAAAGTTAGGGCCCGTTTGTTACTTGTTAGTACTTTCTTGAGAAAAAAGTGCTTCACCATAGAAACACTTATCTTAACACGTTTAGAAGCCAAAATCACAAAGGAAAAAAAAAAAGTTTTAAACTTTTCTATAAATTCAGAAAGAGTGGCTTACAAAACAAAGGTCACGTAATAAAAAGTGCGTTTTTTCATTAACTGCTTATCCAAACACTCCCATAAACCCTTGAAAATGTCAACATAGGGTATTCATGGCTCTAGTCCATTAACAAAAGAACCAGCATGTTCAATTCAGATTCTTCTTTTAGTTTTAGAGCAATGATGAAGGAACAAAACAAACACAGCATGTGCATCATTAGACCTATCAATTCACCTTCAACTTCAAAACACACATTTCATTTAATTGACTCCATAAGAATCCAGTGACTCAGTGAATGTTTTTCCTAGCAAGCACAAATTCTAACAAAATTATAATCCCCCACACACATAGAAAGAGAATAATCAAACAAAAAAAAAAAAGTTCCAAACTGAATACCAGATTTCGGATTACGATGGGAGGAAGAGAGTGCAGAAACACGGAATCTGCAACGGTGAGGAGCAATTAAGACCCTCCCAAAAGAGAAGTGCTTTCTTCTGAAAACGTCTCTGGATGTGGCGTCTCTTGCAGGAACATGTCCCAACATCAAAGGCTTTGGGGAAGACACAATGGCTAAGTTAAGTTTCTCCATCTTCTTCTGCCTTCGAAGCTATGGAACCCAAAAATCAAAATTGAAACGGTTAGTGATAGGAGAGGCAGTAGATTTTGAAGCAAAGGGGGTCGAAAATTTTGTGAAATTTATGAACTTTAAGAAAGTTCAGTAAGTGGGGTTTCGAGTTTGGGGAGTAGAAGTTGAAGGAGCGAGAGAGCACGGGGCTTGCAATGGCGTGTGGAGTGGCGAGCGAAGGTCAAGGTTTGGGTTTTGGACTGTGTTGTAATAGGGATAAGTAAAATAAAAATATGCCCTTGAACTTTAGATGTATTGGAACGATGTCGTCTATAGAGTATTTCTTGACTGTTTTTCTTTTTTCCCTATTTCCCTATTGTTTTCAGTCCAATTAGGACTTAGCATAGGAGACTTTTTTTTTTATTTTGATTGATTTATAAAAAATAGTTTTATATTTTTATAAAAAAATCTTGATATAATTTTATCAGCAGATTGTTTTCATATAAAATAAATTAATCTATTATCTATTATTATCCCTCTTAATAAAACAATATTTCCTTCCGACATATATCAACACCTCATTACAAATTTTTCCTTCAAAACTTCACTCTCTTTCTCTCTCTCTTTTTTTTTTTACCTTTCTCTCTCTTCCTTTTTACTTTTTCCTCTTTTATATCTATAATTTTAATTACAAAACAAAAAATATTCTCATTCTATTAGAAAAAATCTCTTTTATCATTATTATTATTATTATTATTATTATTATTATTATTATTTATGTACTTTATTAAAAAATGTGTAATGCTGTATTTAAATTATCATAATCATATTTTTTTCTGACAAGTAATTATCATGTTCATATATAAAAGATACTTTATATTATATTAAAAATACTATAAAGTTAACAAATATATAAAAAAGAAAAATTAATTTTATCTATTATATTATATATTAGCATACAAAATAAAAAATCTTTATTAGCCAAAAATCTCTATTATTATTATTATTAAATATTTCTTTTGTATAATATTTTTTTCGGAAGAGTAATTATCATGTTGATATTTAAAAGATAATTTATATTACATTAAAAATATTATAAAGTTAGACAATAAAAAAAGTTATTTATATCTATTGTATATTATTACATTAAACAAATAGAAAATTTTGGTCTTTTTATAAAAACACATGTCACAATTTAATAAAAAAATTTACTGCTCAATTTTCTTTTATTCCCTCGCTAACTTTTTTTCATTTGCTTTTATTTTTTTATAGATTTTTTCTATTCTATTTTCTAAAAACACACGACTCCTACCAACTCCTTTTCAAATTTTCTCTTCCTCTCATTATTATTACATATATAAAAATATATTTAATATAATTTATCATATTATTATGACATTACATACTATTATTATTTACGTACTACGTACTATATTAAATATTTTTTTTGCTGTAATATTATATTATATTTTTATTTTTTAAATAATATGAATTAATATGTTATTAATCTATTAATACATGTCCTATTGTCTATTGTATTGATTACTTATATATTTTTATGTTAAATAATTATAGATTTTGATATGTGTTTTTCACCTTTTACTCTTTTGATTATTTTATTTTTTGATTTTAATTTTATTGAGTAGGGATGCAAACAAAAACAACATATTTATTCTCGTCTTATCTTGTTATCATTTATATTCATAATCATCACATATATATTTTATTTAAAATAATTACATATTTTGATAAGATTAAAATATCTTTTATTCTATTAAGTATTTCATTTTTTGGTTTTAATTTTGTTTTGCAAATTAAAAAAAATGTTATGGATCAATGGAGTAAAAAAAACATGTTTTTTAATATACAAATTTGCATCCCAAAGATTTTCATCTTATTGTTTTGTTCTTATTGACCAAAAAAAATATAGTTTGAATTTTTGTAAACAATATATTATTTATATTTATTTTGTATTAAACTTACAAAAACAGTCGAATTATCCGTACGAAGGCATAGGTATCATGCTAGTTGAAACATATTCTAATGCTTATCCACTGTTTTTAACCATGTTCAAGGAGGGTAAAAAAAAAAAACATGAAAAAACTCTTCATCAGTATTTATAAATTCTCAACTAGTATTTTTATTTTTTCAACCTTTTAACCTTAATGTTTTTACCTCTGTAAGTTCTCACTGCTCAAGTATTCTTTCATGAAATTCTTCAAGCTTAAACCCACAACTGATTCAGTTTTTTATAAACACGCTATAGAAGTATCATTTCCTTAACTGATCTTTAGAGTTTTCCTCTGAAGTTTCTATTTATTGGATAAACCTTATACTTTCTTTTTTTATCTCTCACTATACTTACACCGTATCAAGAGCCTTACAAACACTCTTTTAGACATACACAAAGTTAACACAAAACTATAGTGTTTAGGCTAAGGAATATTCTCTAATCTGAAACATGTTATTCTATTGTTAGAAACACAAATCTCTCAATTTACTCTTATTGGACTATTTTTCTTCATTGCAATTATTTTCTTTGAATAAGGGTATTTTAATAGAGTTCACGTGCTTTAGTCGTTTGTAGTTGTTATAACTCATTTAAATCCAGTCAAACAATGGTGAGTTATTCCTCTCACTCAATTTTAGTTTGACTCTCTTTCTTCCGCAAACTGCCCAACCTCTTTGAACTCCACAAAAGGGTGTGCTCTTGTGTTAAGTTGACAATTTATTTTATTTTATTTTTCTTATTTATTATTTTGATTGTTGTTTTTTTTCTTGTAGTTGCTGTTAATTTTGATATCAACCTTAATTAACTAGAGTAAAAAGTGCTTTTGATTTTGATGAATTATGTTAATTTTGATATGATACTCTTATTCCATTAGTTCTTCTCCTTTTCATTTTGTTTATTTCCTTTCAAAGTAGTTAAAAAAAAAAAAAGAGATTAAAAAATTATCTTTTAAAAGTAGTGGAAATCCATGAGCGTTATTAAACTAAAAAATCTTCATAAGATCAATTTTGAACTTAAAAATCCATTCCAAGATCTTCCATGAAATAAATATGCTCTTAAAATTAGAATTATAAATAATGTAAATAATAATAATATATTAAATTTTGAATTATAGTCTCTTGAGATTATGCTAAATAAATTAAGCCCAGCATAGGCTAATACGTAAATTTCACTCCAATCTGCAGCATTTTTAATACGTCCTAAAAAACAAAGAAATCTATTAATTAAAATCAATCATATACCAAATCCATAGACACTGCCCACAATACGTTTCTTCCCAGTTTCATTCCATCAATCGTTCGTTCGTTCTTATTATCCAATGCAAGTAAGCGACGAAGCCATCATGACGACGAGGGTGCAATCCCTCGCCCAATCGGGTCTCTCCCGGGTCCCACCACAATACATCCAACCCCCTCAAACCCGACCCGTCCGCCACACCGCACCCGAACCCGATTCCATTCCGGTCATCGACCTCTCCTCCTTCGACCCCACCCAACGCGCCTCCACCCGCGACTCCATCGCACGCGCCTGCCGCGAATGGGGCACCTTCCACGTCACCAACCACGGCGTCCCCCCTTCCCTCCTCGCCTCCCTCCGCCGCGCCGCCCTCTCCTTTTTCTCCGACACCCCCATGCCTGACAAGCTCCGCTACTCCTGCTCCGCCGCCGCCTCCGAGGGCTACGGCAGCAAAATGCTCGCAACATCTACCTCCGATCAAACCGACGCCGTTCAGGTCCTCGATTGGAGGGACTACTTCGACCACCACACGCTCCCCCTCTCTCGCCGGAACCCTAACCGTTGGCCGGAGTTTCCCGTCGATTACCGGGAGCTGGTGGCGACGTACAGCGACGAGATGAAGATTCTGGCGCAAAAGTTGCTGGCTTTGATTTCGGAGAGTCTAGGGTTGCGAGCCTCGTGCATTGAAGATGCTGTTGGGGAGTTTTATCAGAACATTACGATTAGTTATTACCCTCCGTGTCCCGAACCAGACCTCACGCTAGGGTTGCAATCGCATTCTGATATGGGGGCAATTACGCTTTTGATTCAGGATGATGTGGGGGGTCTTCAGGTTCTCAAGGGTGGTGACAAGTGGGTCACTGTTCAGCCTCTGTCCGATGCTATCCTTGTTCTATTGGCTGACCAAACTGAGGTAAATAGGAACACCCCTTTTGGTTTGTTACAAATTTACAATACAATGTGGAAATAATTCAGTTGAGTTGAACATTTGTTTTTTTGTGTTGAAAAAAAAAAATACGGTTCCTTGAATGCTTTGGTGTTGTTTTGTAATCAGAATTGAAGTTTTATCTCCGTAATTTTTATTGACATTTTCTCATTTTATTAATTTGGTTATCAGGAAATGTTAGTTGTTAATTATTAGTAGAGAGAATTGAAACCATTATCTTTCTTCGCTTCCCTTCTCCCTTTGCCACGTTGATCACTGAGATGAAACTCTAATTCTGATTGGAAAACAATACCAAAGTAGCACCTAAAAAAGAAGAATGCTAGTAACAAACTCTCAAACACTTTGTTCCTAACATACTCGTTATTAATGGGTGAAAGTCGCCTGAGTTTCACTGGGTCACGGTTTTCATTTGGTGGGTTTTATTCCCAAACTAGTGAAAGCCATGTGAATTTCAATTAGTAGAAGAAAGAGTGTTAGAAGAGAGTTTTAAAGAGTGTTGTTCGCATTCTTCTAATATGAAATAAGTGCTTTAGAGTTCTTCTGTTGTATTGCCATTTATTTATTTAGAGTGCTTTAAGAGTTTAAAAACCAGCTGTTGAAGCTTTTTTGGGAAGGGATATTTTCAAAAAAAATAGATTATTGAGCATGGGCAAACGGGTATAGGGAGCAAATGTGTGGCACAGGTATGGTATAGTATAAGTTCCTGCAATTGTTTTAAAATGGTTTGTGGCCAGTTTTAACTGAAAACTAATAACAATTGCAGTGTTGTTGAGTCTTCAAGGGGGTGTAATATATTAGTTTTTAAGGTGTATTGAATTTTGATTTGGACAATAAATTCAATGGGCAATTATGATTTACCGAATATTATATGCAATATCGAAAGCTGTTTCACTTCAATGGTGAATGGGGGTAATGAACAAAAATATGTGTGGAAAAGAGATATTGCATATAATGATGATGATCATTTGGAATTAGTAAAAATGGCAGTCTCCTTTTTATTCATTGAGTTGCAGCTTTCAGCTAAATTGGCACCATTATTGCCCCTCTGTCATGGAGAACAATGTTCCCTCCTGAATTATAAGCTTTTACTATTTTCATTTTACTTGTAAATATGGTATTCAGTTTTCTACAATGTGGCAGCTTAATAGTGTATTCTGATGATTTGTGATTTCTTTATGTTTTCCTGATAGACCAACCATTCATTCATTAAGTTAAATAAAAGTTAGGTTTAATTCAACCAGATTTTTTTGTATTGGAAGTTTTCAACTAACAGAGAATTCTTTTGGCACCAGATTATAACCAATGGAAAGTACAGGAGCTGTGAGCACAGGGCCATTACTAATCCTGATAGAGCAAGGCTCTCTGTGGCAACATTTCATGACCCTGCTAAGACAGTCAAGATTTCCCCTGCTTCTGAACTGATAAATGACTCATCACCAGCTAAATACCGTGATGTTGTTTATGGAGACTATGTATCATCATGGTATACCAAAGGCCCTGGAGGAAAACGAAATATTGATGCACTTTTGCTAGATTCTTAGGTAAATGCTTTTTGATCTCTCCTGGTCTCATGTCTTGTATCTTGGGAGTGAAAGGAAATAAAATAACTTTCTCATGCAAAAGTTCTGATATCAACATACTGTTTTCATATGGATCTTGGAATCCAACTCAAACTGAGAATGACGCTAATTTGTCAATTTGAACAATAAACTATTCAAAGTATTATAGAAATCGGTATTTGATTGTAATTTCTCTCCACCAATTTTATGTTCAAGCTTTCAAGAGGTCCATATACTTACAGCATGTTCAAATGAGCATAAAGGTTTTTGTTGGAACGCAAGAGAACAAGTAGGTCGTTCAAAATCTACAAGCAACATCTAAGGATAAATGTGAAACTAATTATTATATTACAGATTATAACTGAAGTAGCTTAAAGATGGCCTACATTTAACAATGCTTGCAAGTTCAATATATTGATTTCTTTGGGTTGGTTTTGTAGATAGTTGATGGCTTATAGGTATTACAGAAATAATTGATTTAAATGAGTTGAATATATTTTTTTGTAACTATTTTCTATCCGAAATTTAAACATTGATCCGTCCTTCACACCTTGAGGAACAAGAATCAAAATCCATATTGAGAGATGTCAGTTCTTCAAACAATAGAGATATGTCTGTTCGTCAAACAAGGATGTCTACAAGGGGAAAAAAATACTGTAAAACCCAAGAGCAGTAAAGAAAACATGAACAAGTCCAATTCTAAAATTCGATACGAACTTGAACATTGACAGTTTATCTCAGCAACACACAAGTCCTAAACCAACACATTGGTGTACTATGATACGTTTGCTCAAAGGCAAGTCATTGATTTCATTCCATTTCTATTTTTATATCTATTCCTAAACTCCAGTGGATCCGAAGCCACCTTCACCTCTGAGTGTAGAATCCAAATCCTGAACCTCAACAACCTCCGGCATCACGATCTGCTGGATTACCATCTGCGCAACCCTGTCACCAATTTTCACTTCAGAATCAGTGTCTGAATGGTTGAACAGTATCACCCCTACGGGACCCCTGTAATCCGCGTCGATCACGCCTGCTCCGACATCAATCGAGTGCTTCCAAGCTAATCCAGATCGCGGTGCTGAAAAAGAATGGAAAAGGAAGAAGGTAAGGGAAGAGATTGCAAGTTCGAATTCTCCCAAATCATTCTAACAAACTAACATTTGCACAAACACGCCAAAAAAAATTAAAATAGGGGGAAAAGAGAGAGAAAAACTGGAGTTGGGAAGGGAAAGTTAGTTACCGATGCGAGCATAGGTTCCTTCAGGGATGGAGATTGAGAGATCGGTGGGGACCAGAGCCTTCCCACGCGCCGGCACGGTGGTCGCAGCGGCGCTTGAGAGGTCGTAGCCGGCGGAGAGAGGAGAGGCCCTAGAAGGCAAAACGGCCTCGTCGGAGAGCTTCTTCACTCGGAAAAAAGGGGCTGAAACGACGCCGTTTGTCTCGGCCATTTTCTGGAGTGAGTAGAAATGGAAAGAAACAAACGGAAATAATCAAATAAGTACAGAAGCGAGAGAGGGTTGGGGTTTTATATAAGAATCGAAGTTGGTTTTATTTTTTCCGCGCCAAACTTTCGCGCCATTTTTTACATTGCGTTTGAAAAATGTGATACAGGGCCTCTTGTGTTGAGCTGGCTCTTTTTTCTTTTTTTGTGAAGCTGAGCTTACACAAAAAAATACAAAATAAAGGTGTGAGCGCAACTTCGTTAACCTAATTTGAAGTTAAGATATTAAAAAAAGTTACTTGTTATATCCAAGTAATAAAGGTGTGAGAACAACTTTGTTATATCCACATCCCTTCTTTTTCTAAGTAAATAGAAAAGTATACTTTTGAAAAATAAATTGAAAAGAAAAGTGAATATAAGTATATAACAACTGCCTTAAAAAATTTAATTAGTTGATTTGGTGAATGACATAAACTCAATTTAAGCCAAGCTACCTCTTGAGTTAAAATATGCACACACACACACATATATATATATGTCGTTTTTTTAATATAATATACTTCCTTTGTTTCATTATAATTATTGTCTTAATTATTTTACACAAATCAATCAAGAAAAATTAATAAATAACAAAATTAACCTTACTATTAGTTCATTTTTATTTTTTAACCCATATCATTAATATCTAAGGGATATAAATAAAAAATAATAATTAATATTACATTGTAAAATTAAAATGATAATTTTTTAGGAAAATTTTGTTCTTCTTATATAATAATTATAATGGGATAGAAGGAGTATTATAAATATAAGTAAATAATGTATGCACTGATAGGATAACAAAATTCTATATTGTTATTTTATTATAAATCAATATGTATGAGAAGTTTGTACTAAAAAAATGTAAATTTATTGAGTTTTATAATAATTATTTTTAAAATTATAAAAAATGTTTTTTTATGAGTTGACTAAATAATACATAAAAATTAATTGAGTTTTAGAATATGGCTTTGAAGAATTCCTCTATATTTGATGAATAGAACATCAACTGAATAAAAATAATTGAGACTTTGCAAGAATTGCAATCCAAAGTCCCAACCTCAAATGATCACGGTACTATCTGAACTAGAGCCACTGTCCTTTAGCAACAAAGAGTCAAAAGTCGCTTTTGGTGACGCAATGACCAAAGTTGAATTAGCACTAACTCCAGCTAGTTACACTTATTTTTCTACACATTATTGCCTTATAATGTGACTGTTTTGGTTTTCTAGTCTTGAGACACTATCAATGCCTAAAACGAGCACCATGTATCAATAGTTGTCCAAGACTTTATGAAATGTTAATTATATTCAAAACCATGATGTGCCAATTTCAAATTCAGAAGCATCCCAAAAGAGAAAAGAAGAGAACTCGTGAAAGAAAGGTAGAAGGTTCAAATGTCAACGACAAGAAACTCCCACTTGGCTTGCAGCATAGCGTTTGAGTTATGTCACATTTTCACCTACCATGACAGATGGAATTTTAATAGGGGATATAAGAATTCCAGGTGGACCTTCCCTGCAATTTTGATCCAAATTTCAATGGCTCTCTAATTTCTCATTGTCTGCGTGTGGTGCTTGGTTAGTGACTTAGTTCATACTTACATGGATGAATACTACGTACTGACATTTGCTTAGGATATGTATGACACGTATTATATTATATGGTACCATACTGTTAATTTGGTTCAATGTCTTGGGGGCTATTTTGATATCAAATATAAAATCATTTTGAAGAAAAGAAAAACTTTTGAAAATAGAAGGAAAAAACGTTTTGACCTTTGAGATTTGGAAATAAATAAATGAAAATGGAAAATAAGTTTTGTTATGAGAAAAGGAAAGCAAGAAAAAAAAAATTGCGAAGAGAGATAAATTTGGATAATAGTGACTTAGTGAACAAGCTTTGATAATGATATAAATATGGTTAATTTATATTGTTGAACGAGTGTGATAATCACTACAAGAGGTGTATAATATGACTCATGGTGACTTGTTTTGAGGTGGAAAATAGACAGGAAATTTTTAGGCGAAAAAGAAACTTACCTTCACACAAACATTAATAATAACAATCCCCTTATTAAAATAGTAAGAATTCTTAAAATTAATAAGATACGTATTTAACAACTTAGAATAGAATAAGATAAAATTAACTAATGGTTGTCATAACTTGAATTTGCAATCTTTATCTGCATTCTTACTTTGTTGAAGTGGGTTTTGTTTGACTAGAACTACAACAATGTGAAAAGCTTTGCTCTTCTCAATAATTAGTCAAATATTAGATTTCTTTTTTGCTTTTATGACAGAAAGAAAGGAAAAGAAAGTCAATGTCTATTTATATTCACTTGTCCTAGATTGGTTTAGTATGCCTAGGACTATATAATAAATTATACATGCAGATTACAAAATCTTACGAGTGACGCGTGAGTTTGGACTTTTTTTATTTGAGACTTTCTCAACGAAAGTCCTTTACCAGAAATTCCACGTAAAATAGTTCAATTTGGTAAAGATAATTTAATCAAACCACCTGTCTAAAGTGACACATAAAACTTGATTTGAAAGTACCCTTGTCATTTCAGCTTAACCAACATGATCCCCAAATTCATACTACCTTAAGTTTCCACCTATATATACCTCTCACTTTCTCTGGCTTTTAACCCTCTCAGTATATCCATATCACCTAATTAAAGCTATCTTCAGCTAAAAGCCTAAAACTTCATTGATTCCCTTATTTCCTTGACTTTCATGTTTCATGTTCTAATTTGGACATCAAAATTTCGACTCCTTTTTTTTCACTTAGACCTTTAACTAAGTTATGCTTTAGCAAATTCTAGTGAATTGTTGTCCTTGTTTGTTCTGTTTGTGGATTTCCTTTCTTGTCTCCTAGAAATTCAAAGAAAATAATTTGTCTATCCCCATTTTACAGGTGTTAGGATTAGTACCTCAATCTTGTTTTCCATTGTTGATTTATAAACTTTAGGTAATTTTCCTAACTTTATATTGTGTATGCCATCAAACAAGGAGAAAGCAGCATTATGCTCATGAAAGTTTCCCTTATTTTGGTCCTCCTTTCAATTTTCTGTGTCACTTTCAAACCATACACTGAAGTTGATGTTCAAAATGATCACAACAATGATCCAACTCTCGCCAACAAAGAATTTTGCAAGAAAGCCAAACGTTCAGAATCAACTAGATTAAACAAGGAAGAAGATGGAGATGATGCTATATCAGCAAAGCCTTACAAAAGGTCAGCAAAGTTTCACCTAAAACGCAGGCCAATCAATCATGGGAATGAGCCTAAAACACATGCACTGGACTCAGCAATCAGGGATTTGGTCAGAATTCAGACTCTTCATAGAAAAGTCATAGAGGAAAAGGACACAAAAAGCATGTCATGGAAGCAAGAAGTCAAGGAGAGTATCACCATCCAGCAGCAGAACAACCTTGCTAATGTTGTTGTAGCATCATTGGAATCTTCTAAAGATGAGTTTTCAGGTAACATCATGGCAACCTTGGAGTCTGGGGCCTCTCTTGGCTCAGGAGAGTACTTCATAGACATGTTTGTAGGTACACCTCCTAAACATGTTTGGTTGATACTTGACACTGGCAGTGACCTCAGTTGGATTCAATGTGATCCTTGTTATGATTGTTTTGAACAAATTGGACCCCATTATAATCCCAATGAGTCTAGTTCTTATAGGAACATAAGCTGCTACGATCCCCGGTGTGAATTGGTTTCTTTGCCGGACCCTCTTCAGCATTGCAAGACTGAAAACCAAACATGTCCTTACTTCTATGACTATGCAGATGGTTCAAACACAACAGGAGATTTTGCATTAGAAACATTTACTGTGAACCTCACCTGGCCTAATGGGAAGGAAAAGTTTAAACATGTGGTGGATGTGATGTTTGGTTGTGGTCATTGGAACAAAGGCTTTTTTCATGGGGCTGGTGGATTGCTAGGACTTGGGAGAGGACCTCTCTCCTTTCCCTCACAGCTTCAATCTATTTATGGTCACTCATTTTCTTATTGTCTCACTGACCTTTTCAGCAACACAAGTGTTAGCAGCAAATTGATCTTTGGTGAGGACAAGGAGCTATTGAACCACCACAACTTGAACTTCACTAAATTGCTTGCAGGAGAAGAAACTAGAGATGATACATTTTACTATCTTCAGATAAAGTCCATCGTGGTAGGTGGGGAAGTGCTTGATATTCCTGAAAAAACTTGGCATTGGTCATCAGAAGGTGTTGGTGCTGGTGCTGGTGGTACAATTATTGATTCTGGCTCTACCTTGACCTTTTTCCCTGATTCAGCTTATGATATTATCAAAGAAGCCTTTGAGAAGAAAATTAAACTGCAACAAATTGCTGCAGATGATTTTATTATGTCCCCATGTTACAATGTGTCAGGGGCAATGCAAGTGGAGCTACCTGACTATGGGATTCATTTTGCAGATGGGGCTGTGTGGAATTTCCCAGCAGAGAACTATTTCTACCAATATGAACCTGATGAAGTTATCTGTTTGGCAATTCTGAAGACACCTAATCATTCTCATCTCACAATCATTGGAAACTTACTACAACAGAATTTTCACATTCTGTATGATGTAAAAAGGTCTAGGCTGGGATATTCTCCCAGGAGGTGCGCTGAGGTTTAGCATCATGTTATTAGTTGTTAGAAATGGCGTTTAAAGTGTTTTTGATTGTCATCTTTTTCTTCTTCTTCTTCTATTCTTCAAGTTCAGACAATCAAAATAAGATGTAAGACCGAAGATATATATATATTGTATGCAATTTCACTCATAAAACAAATAATCAAAATATTGATATTTGTATGGTCCTATATGCAACAAACAAATAATTGCATTTAGCTAGGGAATGTGGTTTGTTGACATAACATCTAATTATATAAGAAAATATTAATGGGTTGACAGTGATGATTAGGTGTGTGACCAATATTAATTATATAGCATGAGAACAAGTCAAATAGTAGGTATGTTGGGTATGTGTGGCATGTGAAAATGCTAATATATTTTAAATTCTACACTAGTATTTTAACAACCTTTAAGGCTCCAAGCAAGAAAATAATCCAAAGAATTGAAGCTCTCGTGTGAACTTTATAAAGATAGCTACTATTCTGTTTATATTCTATAATCTATATCATTGTCGATGTAACTTTTCTACCGGTTTCAACACACGGGGTTGTGGATTTTTCAAATGAGATTTCTTCGCGTTCAGAAATTTCGAAAAAGGAGCCATTCCCTTATGGAAGTAATCATGATAGCTACTCAGTCATTCATTATGTTAAAGTGTTTCCTTTGAAAATATTTTAGGAATGAAAGAAATATTTGGGTTATACGCACATAATTTATGTCTGGAATCAAAATCTGAAATACAACGTACTAAAAAATATATTGCTGAATTTTTTATTCACACATTAATAGCATGGGGGGATTAAGAAAATAATTAGTTACTTTTGAAAAATTTTATAAGAAAGTTGTAACTTTTTAATTTTAAAATAAGTTAACTCAAACATGCACTAATTATAATTCAAATACATAATACACATAATGTGAAATTGGATTCAGATCCTTAAATAAGATTACAATTTTAGCTTTATGGATGAAAAATATATAATTTGAAAATAAATCCCGATGATTATTAGACTAATTATATCTAATTGATATTTTTAAAAGACTAGTTATTCTTAACATAAAGAAACTAAAAAATGGAAAAATATGTAGAAAAATGCTTAAATCTATTTTTTGTCCTTATAATTTTATGATTTCTTAAAAAAATTATTCCATGTTTGATCCTCAATTTTTAAAATCTAGCAATTTTATCTACTATTAGGTCGACAAAATTTTAACATAAATGATTGACATGACATCTAAATAATGATATGACATTAATGCACTGAAAGTTATAGATTACGGGACAGTGCACACCTATGCTAACATTGCATAAACAATCCATATTTTGGTCATTGTTATTGCAACATAAACACCCTGTTAGTGTTACATCCACATATTTGTCAGACTGCTAGGTCATTTCACCATGTCATTATAAAGTGTCTCATTATCATTTAGATGTCATCTCAGCAATCTTTCTGTTAAGAAAATTGATGACAATCTAACAGTTGTGAATCAAAATTGCTAATTTTTACAAACATGAGGAACAAATGTATGATAATAAATTAAGGGACCAAAGTCGTACAATCCTCAATGTGTAATCCTTCATCAGCTTACCAGCATTAGACGGAGTTGGTGAAGCAACTTTTTTGACATCCTCTTGCAAGGCACAGTGTTGATATCAGCAGGTACTTCGGTGACCTTGGCATATGCTTCCTTAGCTATCTTTGTAATAAGCTCTACTAGTATGGTTTTTTTCCCATTTCTCCCTTTCTGGTTTAAGAGTTTCATACACTTGCATCACATGATCAGTGAAGTCCCTTTCATCCATCTATGTATCCAAAGTAGATTTAAGCAAAAGAAGAAAAAAAAATGAAAAGAGATAGGTATCTTATTTCATTCATGTATATATAAATTTTTTATACATCTGCATACAAGAGAAACTCTACTTCTATAATTATTGATAATATCATTTCTAGATCGCAGAGATAAATAGATAGATAGATAGACAATTAATGATGATAATTTTCACTCAAAGCAAGGTATTACATAGCCGAAAGCCACACTTAGTAATGATAATGATAATGAACATTGGTAGCAATAACCAAGGTATTATTAGTTGCAGCAGAGCAATGTTTTATGTTCAAATTTTCTGAGTGTGCGACACTTTGAAGGGTTGCACCAGTGAAATTTTGGTTGGAGTTGAAACTATTAATGGTTGCATCAGAGAAGTTTTGTTTTCCATTGTTTCCGTTGTTAAATGAGTCGTGGGTACCTGGATTTTTATTTTGGTTGTCTAATGACACAGTGGTTGCAGTTGCAGCATTGTTTCTCTTGTCTCTGTTGGCTTTGTACATAGCCAAATCAATTTCAAATGCCAATAGCTCTAAATCTATGTTCTTTCTCGGTTGTTGCTTGACAAAGTAACCCACCCATACTCCAAATCAAACAAATCACTTGGAAACCGGCACGACTGAAGTGTGTGTTTGATTTAATTTTGGATTGAACGAACACACATTTTCATATACATTTTGTGAAGGAAAAAAAAAAAAAGAATTCGTAATTTTTGATTCAACCGTTCTTTGGAAAATCAAACACACACTTCTTTGCTAAACTAGTACTACTCTAATTCCATAATGATCAAGATCATTTCATGTAGCTTCTTGATCATAATATTTATGTTGCTCTCTCTTTTCAACCACCACCTCTCTTTTTTTACCCCTTGATGATAGGCATTAGGCAACACTATATCTTATAGAGATGAACACACGCACTGCAGCTTAGGAAATGTTCCCACTTCATTGCTTAGAAACTAAGCTAACAATATTTTATGTTAGCCAAATTCTATCCTCGGGAATCGATTATGTACTGCACCTCACCCACCTATTGCAGATGCCAAGCCTAATTTATCTATGGACACACGATATTAAATATATTTAAGGTATATCATTTTTAATTGACAATAATTATTATGTGATCATCAATTTTGTTTCGCTTTCGTATTACACTGATGTCATGCCAAATACAATGTGAGACGGTGAAATGATTACACTCAATTAATTAAAAATTAGCCCAAAATTATTTGACATTTTTAGGATATATAGAAATTAGAAAGAGAGTATAAAAAGAAAGAGAAAACGAAGAGATGTGAGATAGTATAGGATACAAGAATATAGATCGATCGGGAGAATATTAGAATCATAAAAAAATGTTGCCTATAATTTTTGCTTTTTTTGGTGGATATAAAAAAATGAATTATTCTGTTTTGTATTTTTTTTAATACTTTTTATACCTACGTTTTATTGGTTGTTATACCGAAAATAGTTATTCTGTCCAATAACTAAGGGGAAAATATCTTTGAAAAAGTATATAAATATGAGTTGTGTGAGGAAATTAATCTACAGTAAGAAGCAAATTTTCTATTTCATTGTGAATTTGTGAAACAATACATGTATGCCTCATTGATTTCACTCTTTCAATTAGATGTTCTTAATATTTTTCCCTTATCTTATTTGGATTTGTATTTAAAACAATAATCGTGCAATTAGCTAAAAAAAATTCTCTCAAACATCTAAAATTTTCATATTTTATTTTTAGACTCATTTTTCTTAATGACCTATCATTTCTAATTA
>PYAF01004439.1:2091427-2114647 GCA_007407185.1 Glycine tomentella
AAAACAATATCATATTCTCATCCACCTTTTTTTTCACTAAGGTATAATTTATGTAAAAAAACATGATTTATTATTATTTAATGAGTTTGATGTTGTAATTATTATTAGTTTAATTTTAATTCATTATTAATGTTTTTTTTTTACATTTGTTAGCCATACAAAAATTACTTAACCAAGTAATGATTGATTGCTTCGAATTATATTAAATTCAATTTTTTAAGTAAGATATCGGATTAGAATGATCAATCAGATTTTTAATGTTATTTTTAAAAAATGGAATGACTTGAAATAGCTTTTAAATTATTTATTATTAAATTCAATACTTTTAATGATGTCATAATCATAATTAAGCATAATATTTTTTATATTTTTAGTATTTTATTTTATTTAAAATATAATTATGAGCAGTATATATTATTTAATTTGACGGATAAAGGGAACGATCAATAAGTTTCGTTTTGACTGATGTTGCGTTGAGATGGCTTACACGCACCCTACCCTTCCATAATTGTTGGTCTCTCAGTGCCTCAGGTCTCTCTCTCTCTGTCTCTCTCTCTCTCTAAACTAAAGTTTCAAGCTTCAATTGAATGAGTGTACTAAGTCATAATGGGTCACCTAATTTCTTTCAATTCACTTCCATTATAGTATTTCCTGATTTTCATTCACACGCTGCAGTTTCGTCTTTCTTAATTTGCCTCTTCTCTTCTCTTTTCTTGGTGGTATGCTTTGC
Organism: Glycine tomentella; assembly: GCA_007407185.1. Classification (NCBI taxonomy): domain Eukaryota; kingdom Viridiplantae; phylum Streptophyta; class Magnoliopsida; order Fabales; family Fabaceae; genus Glycine; species Glycine tomentella. Next base: position 2,092,158 of record PYAF01004439.1, read on the forward strand.
CACTGTTATTTTTATGTATCATCATCATCATCATCATCATCATTATTATTATTATATGAATATGATGTGATCAAATGACTTTTCCCTTTGTCCTATTAGCTATTTCCTTTGATGGGGTTTGTTTGTTTGTTTTCCAAGAAATTTTCTTAACTGGTTTTTGCTATGGTCATCATGGTTTGATTAGTCAGCTTGTGCTGAAAGTCATGTGAATTGTGAAGTGTGCAAACGAAACAACTACTAGTACTATTGTAGACAAGTTTTCCTTTTCCATGACTCACGGGATTTTTTTTTTTTTTATTCTAGTTTCTTGTCGAGTGGGGATTCCACCCTCCTTTTTTGTTTGCTTCAATAGAGGTTCCTTTATTGTTGATGGGCACTCATGCAATATGTGCTTTTTTTTTTTTTTTTTTTTTATGCAGCTTGGTGTTTTCAACAAGTTGATTGGATGGGATTTGCTTTCTCTTTTGGTTCCTTGTCTGGTTTGGTTTCCTCTTATGACTTTGCTACCCCAAATAAAGAATTTCAATGGCTGGGGTCTGTCTTCACTGGCATCATCTTCTGTGTTGTTGTAAGTAAAATGAGTTGTTCATCAATTTCAGTGGCTTCTATGTTGCAAATGCTTCTTATGTCTCTATGGACCCAATTAGGTTTTTGAAGGCATGATGGAGGAGCTGGACTGCAGAATATCATTTTATAAACATCACAAGGAAAAGAAAAAAGGGAGAGAAGGGGTGGGGAGGGATTAGGGATTTTCCTTTTCTTAAACTGAACTAAGATGGCTGATAAGTGATAATTCAGATGAAGGATTGGATGTATAAGAATATTATTATCCAAAAGCAGGATACTAAATTAATATTTTTCCATAGTATAATATCCCTTTGAATGTATATGAGGGAATTAATATTTGTTAATCATGCATATTATTATCCAAAAGCAGGATCAGTTATGGAATGTGATATCCATACAGTAGAAGAAGCAAAAAATATGCATGATTGAATTTTTTTTTTTTTTTTTATCGGCCAATGTTAATTGTTAAATGTTAGGTTTTTGTTAGTGGAAGGATTGGAACCCACGACCTCTCCCTCCTTCCCTTCGTTTCCTTTTACCACTCAACCAACCTTATATCTCCATGCATTATTGAAGTTAATCATGCATATTACAATAATACCTATTTGTTAATCACAATTGATTTTTTTTTTTTTTTTTTGCTTCTTCAAAATGATGTATAACCTGGTTTAATGTGGTTTATGGGGAAGAAGAAGAAGAAAAAAAATCAAGTGAAAAGGAAGAGCTTGTTTTCTTGTGCATTTTTTATGGTGAAGTTCTTGGTAAAGGCTTTGTAGATATGGGTCCGAGTGGGTAGTTATGGAACATCCTTAGACTGAAGTTGCAATTGTGTGCTTACTCTGGTTTGGGAAGAAATGTTTCATTTTAAGTGCTCTGCTGGCTTCTTTAGTTCAAAGAAATATGGTTCACTCTTATTATTTACTTTGTATTACTCCCAAAATAGATTTTCATAGATGATGACACCATTCCTTTAACAACGATTCCAGAGGAAAATTGAATACTTTACTATTCAGCAAAAGATTTTATGCATAAGTTGTCTTGTCATTGCCGTCAATATAACAATTGAAGATTATATTTAACATTAGGGTTTAATGCCTTTTACTTCGTCTGCATAATTTTTCTTTGCACTTTATATTTTGAACTTATGATGAGCGAGAGTTTATTCCTTTATGGCTTTCATATCCAATTGGATTTTCACTTAATAACAACATGAAAATCTCTTTGAAAGTAATTTCTTATTGACTGTATCTTAGTATAGGTCTATGAACTCTGAGTCTCTGACTATTTGTTTTTGTAGCTTCAGATCCTGAAGTCTTTACTCTTTTGGTTATTTGAGAGTGTAAATTGAGAATGGAGTTGAAGTGTGAAATTTTAGGTTTATATACATGCACACAGTGTTCTTTCATTCCCTTTTCTCCTTGCTCTTGTTAAACATATATGTCCAGTTTTAGATGAATGGGAAGATAAAAATTAAAAATTTCTAATCTTCTGGAGGTTACTTTGTTTAACAATTAACAAGTGAAAATTGATCCTTTTTTCATTTCCTTCTTGAAGGTTTATAGATTGACTGCTATTTTGAGTTCTCTGTTGTTCAAGGGATATGGCAAATTGAGTAGTGCAGAGAAAATTGAATGGAATAACCGGTAAAATACCTTTGTATAAAGATTTATGTTTTTATTTGCTTCGTCCATAATTGAATTTTTATGTTAACTTTAATGCATTTTGCCAATGCAGGGGATTCTCAACATTTCATGCTCTGTTTGCATCGTTTACGTCATTTTACCTCTTAGTGTTCTCAGATATTTTCAACAAGGATTCACATGAAGAACTTGTTATTAATAGATCATCCACTTTCTCAAATTCGGTACTGGGGGTATGTTGAAGATAATACAAGTAAAATTTAACTTGTTTGATTCGTCATAAGTTGATTTTTAAATCCTTTTATACTCTAACTATATTTGGGCTAAAATGATCATGATGCATGTGAGGGTATTGGTAAAATATACAGACTGAAAAGTTATATGTTATTACTTGTTATTTTAGTATTTTCTGTTTATAATTCAATATTCATGTAGTTCTATCTTTAATCTTCTTCAGGTACTAAGTACTAAATCAAGCTGAAGCCTAGATTTGTATAGGTCGTAGTGCTTTTAAAATGAACCCGTGTCTTTTCTTGTTTAGCATTCAGTTTTAGATTGTGTAGCTTCTATGCTAAATGCAAGAGCCACAAAAGCATTTTTTTTAATAATGAAATGTTAATTGTAAAAGAGTTAACAATGAAATGAATAAATTTGAAGTTTTCAAAATTATTCATTTCATTATTAACTCTTTTACAATTAACATTTACACCAAACAGAACAGTGGTCACAAATCACATATATCAAATTAATAGGAAAGACTCCTGCATGGTGTGATCTTTGGAATAGGAAAGACTCCTGCATGGACTTGGTGCATGCCCTCAGTTGTGCATTATAAATATGGTAGTTATTTGTTGGGACCCAGATTAGCATTTTCAAGCCAACTTTTAGTTTCCCATTGGTCTGGTGCACATGCTGGTCTCCTGTTACTCTTTATTTTTAATCTTCCTGTTTCTTCTCTTTTGAATATCTCTTATCTAATTCGGTAATTCCTATGAGTAACATTATTGTTTTGCCTTATTACAACAATGATTGTCCTGTTGGCTTATTTGTGATTTTTTCTTCTATAATATTTCCCCTCTTTTTACAGATTTCTATAGGATATTTTCTAGCAGATCTGGCAATGATTCTTTGGCATTTTCCAGCTTTAGGGGGTCTGGAATACGTAAGTTGAAAAGATATTAAGTTTTCTTGCTATGTTTAATATATTAGATAATATTAGACATTGTGTTTTTTTGCACATTTGAACTCAGTATCCAGGTTTTCTGTTTAGAAGCGGTAAACTAACTTCATTCTTGGTATTTAGGTTTTACACCACGGGCTGTCCATGTTTTCAATTATCCAATCTTTGCTATGTGGTCAAGGACAGATCTACATACTAATGGTTCTTTTCTCTGAGAGCACAACTCCTTTTGTAAATCTTAGATGGTAAATCTGTTATTCAGAGTTTGATTTCATCATCTCATGTACTTTAGACAACACTGACTTGTTACTTTAATTACATATACAGGCACTTGGATATTGCTGGTCTTAAGAGCTCCAAACTTTACGTCTGGAATGGCATTGCATTGTTCTTCGGGTGGTTGGTACTGTATAATATACTTTTGGCCTCAATTCTAATTCCAGTATAGTACCCAAAGGAACTGCTTATGGTCATGTATGGTTACATTTTGGTGCTTTTTTCTAATTTTTTCTTGAGTTTGATGAGTCTTATGTTGAGGCAAAAGGAGCAAGTAGTGATGGTGATAAATATAATTGAAAGGGATAATCAGAAGGTTTCTGACAAAACTTATACTGCATATTGCATGCTGAAGGAGGAAACCTTATGGAGATGTTTTCCCTCCTTCTTTTTTTAATATATAGTTTTTTTAAAATAAATTCACAAATACTTTGGGTGGATCCTAATTCTTTTCTTATCCTATCGTATTGACTCACCAAACAATAGATTAAAATTTAAAATGGGATATGATAGCATATCTAATCCTATATTCTTTATCCTGACCATCAAGGGAGTCCATGGTGTTAATAGTAATACAAAACCATTTTGGTGTCTACCAGACATCTTAAGCTTTTACGATATTTGATTATTGACATGATATCAAAGTCTCTATAACCGAGTAATTTAGAGTTTGATCTACCATAGTCATTCTTTTAAATAAAAGTTGAATTCAAGCACAATGTAGTTGGTGGGCTAATGCATTGCCCACACTTCAAACTTGAAAGGGCAATTGCTTGAAGGGGACATGTTAGACATATAAAACTATTTATGTGCTTTCACCTATCTGCTTAGGGGCCGTTTGTTTTATTTTGCTAACTTCATTTGCATGATTTCGCATGTGGAAAACACATTTCAATGCTCCGATTTCTCAAAGTAATTTTTTTTCCACTTCAATCGTGAATCTGTTTGATCCTGAATACAAGCAGGCTCTTATATGTAAGCAAAGATTTCAAACTTTGTTGTGATCTGTTTCTTATTCCAATGATTGTTTGTAATGATGGAGTTGTGAAACAAGTTTACTTCGTTGTTCTAATACAGATCTTGACATGCTCTATCCCTTCATATATTTTGTGCTGCAGATTGCAAGGATTTTCCTATTCATGTTCTTTTTTATTCACATGTGGACCCATTTTGACGAGGCAAGCATTTTCTCTGTGATTCATATAACTTCACAGTTTCGCCTTTGATTCTCATCTAGGAAACAAATCCAAACTTTTTGCTCCCTAATTTCAGGTTAAGAAGATCTACCCATTGGGTTTTTACAGCTTGCTTGTGGTGCCTCCAGTGTTGGCAATGATGAATTTGTTTTGGTTCTGGAAAATTGCCAAGGGTTTGGTTAAAACTATATCAAAAGCAAAGCATAGCAAATGAGCCTACCAAATGTCCATTTAATTACTTTAGCACAGTTGTGATTAACATTTTTTCCTCATTTAACTTGCAAGATTCAGTACAGTTCTATGCTGTATATTTCAGTGATTACATGTATTCAGAATCATTACAGAACAGCAAGAGCTAAAAGCCTAAAACCACAAAGTTATAGTATCTGTCATCACATAGTTCAAAGATTGCTGATAAAAAAAAAAAAATAGTTCAAAGATTCTGTAGCATCTTTCTTATCTTCTAATTGACCATTATGACTACAATTGGATCGAATATAACTCAAGCTCCAGTTTCATTCCTATATTGTTTATTACCTACAAACATTACATGAGGATATCAGCCTACTACTGGGTGCCTTAATAAGTTTATTATTTCTTTCTTAGAAGGCTAAGTGAAAGTTTAGTGCATTTCCAAATGCTTGACCTGCTTTGAGCAATCAACTAAATCGTGTTACTAAACTTTGAAAGGTGAAGATATGAAGGAGTTAGCATTTCCCAGAATATAACTCAAAACCTCAGCAAAGGGTAAAGCCAACTTGCAATGGAATTTAAACATGTATGATCAATGAACCTTGTAACTTGGAATGCAACTTTCTATATGGTACAGGTCTCAAGACAATAACTTTTTTGTGACAAAAACTAAGACTTTTTGTTTTTGAGAAAGGAAATAGAGACTAGAGAGAGAAGATAGAATATGAGTAAAAAGAAGCATTAGAATCAACATCCGACGTGTACTGAAAAAAGCAGTAGATAGCATCGTATAGAAATCTTAGTTTAATTGACTGTTGATTATTTGATTTGCTTTCTGACCAAAACCAAATCTTTAATTTTTTTCACATGTGAAACTTTTTTCTTTTCTGTAGATAATTTCACATCTGAATCTGACAACTGTTTCCGCATCCCTCTTTCCAAAATTAAAATGTGTAAAGCATTTTATTGACATGGGTCCATGTTCATTATTTGTATACATGCATGTTGTAAGCTTTTAATATACACATAATAAATAGAATAAAAAATATTTGTTTTTTATGAGTTTAATTACAATTTCCTCATATACAACGATCTATGATTGAATAATAGTCTAAATTATAATTACAAAACTTGTTCTTTTTATATTTTACAGACTTTTAATAATTCTACTCTAATTAAAATCGAAAGACTAAACAATAAACAAGCCTCATAACATATATCAAGCTTAGTGGGAAAAAAAATAGCCTGGCTCAAAAATCCAGGGCTCAAACTGAACTGCAAACAGTTGCTTGAGATTAAAAACAAAAAAGAGAGAAGAAAATCAATTTGAATTAATTGTAAAAAATTATAAATCTCTTGCAGCTCTTGAGACTGTTCTTCCAAGACCCAGAGAAGCAATGGGGATCGATCTTAAGGCTTGGGGTTGGGGGTAAGATAAAAATACAACTCTTGAGAATGTATGCATAATGGTGAAAAGGTTGAATTACTTAGTCAGTTTCTAAACTATTTGAAATTTTTTAAGTAAGTTCCTACATTAAAAAAAATGATTATTGGGTCCTTTATCTTGTAACTTTTATATATATAAAACACACACACACACACACCGTAAGTTATCATTTTTTTTTTTTATGATTTCAAACTCATTAAAACTTCATTGAAAATGCCTGGACAGATCCAGACATTTTTAGGAAAGGGCTGAAGGTGATGATGGATTGTATTCCACAAATTACTTCTGGCCATCCGTAGACAAATATGCAAGAGATTCAACTGTGTATAATGCAGTGGACCTATTAGGGAAGGAGTGGTCCAAAAGAGGTCAGCTGTCCACTTTTTTGTTTGAGAATTTTAAATGTTCTTAAATTTTTTAAAAAAGAATATCTAAACTAATGCAAAAAGGGATAAATAGATGGAGCAAGACAACATCTAAAAGGCAAGATCAACATAGTACTAATTCTAGTATAACATTCAAATCTGAATCATTAATTGATAGGTGGAAAAATTGAAAACAGAGTGATTCCATCCTCCAACTAGAATGGCAAAGTGGGTCAGTTTGACCCATTTTGGCTTGTCATATCATTAGCTTGTAAAAAAATAGATCAGCACGGGTTGACTACTTTCTACTGGTGGGCTACAAATTCAGACCCATCTCGCTGAGGGATGGGTCGGCAGGTTTGACGGGTCGGCTTGTCAAAAATGAAATTTTTTTTTATATCTTATTTTATAAAATTAATTCAAATGAATAAATTTAGTTTTTTATAAAGAGGAACAAGTTTAGTTAGAGAACATAAAATATATCAATTGTTTATCCTAAATTTAATTTCAATATAAATTTCCTTATAAGTATTAGAGAAATTGAATTTATAAAATAATATAAAAATAATAACAAATATATATATTTTGATTTTTGAATAACACTATAAATTTAAAAAAAAGTGACAACCCAAAATCTAAACACCTATTAGTATTTACACTTTTTTTTAAAAATGTATGACAGGTCAGTGGGTCAACCCGTTCCATCATTGGTGGACTGACAAGTTAGGTGGGGCAGATTGGGTTCTCCACCCACCCCACCAAATTGATAGCGGAATCCGCTCTTGCTGCGGAAGCAGCTTGAGCAGTCCACCGACAGCTAACAGGTTCGAGACTGGTCCCTCATGCTCATCCCTCAGAGTCAATCCTTTTCCCGAATTTACGGATCCATTTTGCCGACTTCCCTTGTCTACATTGTTTCATCGACCAGAGGTTGTTCATCTTGGAGACCTGATGCGGTTATGAGTACGACCGGGCATGAAAGGCACTCAGTCCTCCAGATTTTCAAGAGCCGCCAGAGGCACACCGAACACCACACGACGTGTGGTGCTCTTCCAGCCGCTAACCCACTTGGTTCGACCTGTTTTGTCATCTCTGCTCAAACATTATTAAAGTATCTTGACCCAATTAATATTCTTCTCTATAACTATTTTTTTTTATTTAAGTATTTTTTATGAAATATTAAAAAAATAAAAAAGTTTTATAAAAAATTTAACAATACTCTTTCTGTAAAATAACATTAAATTGTGTGGTTGCATCACCTTACACCACCCTAATTCCTGACATCCTTCAATTTTTATGAATAATTATATATACACACATCAACATCACTAACACTATTAATATTTCTCCTAAAAAATACTATTAACATTTATGATTTTTTTCCCTTTATAATTACATCATACTTTCATTTATTATTTCTACACTTTTTATGATATTCATGCATTATTTTTCAATTTTTATCAAGTTGTGTGATGTGCATTTTAATCCGAAATACAATGATATTTTTTTAGGGATTACAAGTATGTCAAGCTTATTTGAATGAAATAAGATAATTAGATTAACATAAACAATAAAATTTTCTCTCTAAATATTTAAAACAATTAAATACTTAAAATTTGAATATAAGATTATTAGTTAAGTTAAAATATTGCTAGTCCAATTCATTCACACGCATGACCATACATTGATATACTATGATAACGATTTATTAATATCAAGTTTTGAAGTTTATATTAATTATTAAAGAATTGAAAATGAAAAGTTTTTACAGAAAAGTCTATTACATAAAATACACGAAGATTATTTATTTTTTTCTTAACAATTTCTTCATTATTATAAATACGTAATTATAAAATAAATTATAAATTTAATTCATAGTATTGATACAGTGGTGGAAGGTCTCACTATGTTCAAATGAGAAAAATAATCTATTTAGCGGAAGAATCATGTCTGATTTTACTGTATATAAAATTCTCTTGAACCAACGACAGTCACATATTGCAAATGGATTAGTATATGATGCAATAAATTAGGAAAAAAATCAAAAAATTAATCTCAATGACACAATAGATTAGTCTCTTGACACCTTGGATCTCTGAACCTGAAAACAAAATAAATTACAAACAAAAGAAAAAGATATGTCTCGTATAAGAAAATGAAACACCGTGAATTTTGAATGGTCACACACGGTTGTTAAAATCGCATTTTAACTCGTAGAATCGTATGATTCTACAAGTCGACGGAGCCTCCGCGAGTTAAAATGTTAGCAAAATCGTTTTTGAGTGGAATCGATCGAGTTTACACAGACTCGGTGCGAGTTAGCATAGACTCGCGAGTCTGCGTCGAGTATGTGGATTTGGAAAAAAATGAAATGATGCGTTTCTTCGTGTCATTTTTCTTTCTTCCTCCTTGTTTCATCTCAGCGCGGTAGTGATTCAGTTTTAACTTCTCTGTGCGAGTGGCTGAGACGAGAATGTGTGGTGCAAGTGTGAAGGGAGCTCGTGATCGTGTGAGTGTGTGGTGGCCGCGAGCCCGCGATGACGGTGAAGGCAGTCAGAGTTATGTTTTCACTTCTCTGCAACGGCATGTAGGTTTTCTTCTTTTCCTCTTCTATTTGTAGGTCTAAGTTTAACTCTTGATTGAAGAATAATGTGATTCTGTGAATTTGTGAATGAAGAATATTGTGGTCCTGTCTTTTAGAGCCTGAAATCTTTTAGATTAAGCCATTCGTTGTGTTGACCAAAGGGCTGCTATGAATTATTAGTTTAACATGACATAATGGTTGCTTGAATATAAGAGATTGGGACATGCACCATTTGGTTCTACTTTGTCAAAGCTGAGTCTTGAGAACTTCCATATGAATTCTGATTTCTTTAAACAAACTTGTATTTTGCAAAGATGTTGGAAAATTGTTTTAAATAACAGACTAACTCGTCAAAAGTATGTCAAGACTTTCCTTTCTGCAGAAGCTTACTGGTTTAATTCTAACTTTTTTTTTATTGAGTACAAAGATATCTTATCTCAAGCAAAAAAAGTTGAAGCTTTTTGGATTCTAATAATTTATTTACAATTTATAAACTCCTGAATTTCAAAGTAAGTTTTTTATATCCAACAGGTATGTTTAATGATATTCTTGTTTTCTCAATGATGTTAGCACATGTTGGGGTGGAGGTGGTGATAGTTTGAAGTGAGAGTAGAGAATCCATGAAAATTAATTCAATATTGATTTGATTTCAAAAAAATATACTCCTAAAATTTTGATTTTCTGCTTTGCTAAATCTGATTGAATGTATATTGTATCAATGATGTCATGAAATTGTATTTCTAGATCTGATTTGTTTAATAATCGTACTATGTTCTATGAAATTTGTCTTATTACATTTTAACTCATTATTCTTCCTCTTAGTTCACCATTTGCTAAGATGAATGATTCATATGGCAAGGTACCAATATTGTGATCTTACTCTTATTCTCATATTGAAGCTTTGCTACCTTTTTGATATTATCATTGGTTTTCATTTTTCAATATTATTATATGGACTATGTTAGTTTATTGAATTATTGTTAAAATTTATTATTTTAATTTATTTTCGGATTGAAATATTTAATTATGATTTTATATATAAAAATATTAATATATTTTTTAATTTAAATAAATTCTTACAAATTTACTATTCAATTCTACTAGTTAAATTTATGCAACTACCACAAATTAACTTAAAATCGCAAGTTGATAACCTTAGTCACACATATCCAACACTAAAGTCCAAAAAGCAACACCCGAGTACATGGTGCGTAGGTGCCATCCTAATTCCCGGGACCCACACAACACAAGTCTCAACAGTCAACAATCCTAACCGCACACTTATCGCCGTTAAAAACCGTTACCTACCGTCGTTGGCAACAGCGTGGGGTCACATCAAAAAGTAACGGAGTACTTGCGGGGCGGTAACTCCGTTAACCTCCACCTTCTCCTTCCTATGCTCTCTCTAACCTTCTCCGCTTATAGTTTCTCTCTCTTTCTCCTCATTTTCTCTCTCTTCATTTTAAGGTAAATGTTTTTTGTAATGAAACTATTCCAAAATGTTTCCCATTCCTTTTTGCTGAAGTTGCTACTTTTGAGCATCATTTTCAGTGACCAATATGTTTTGAATGTTTCAGATGAGAAGGGAGATGATGGGTTTTGATTTTTACGGTGATAACTTTACTGGGCAGTGTTGATTTTTTGGTGATACCAGTGTTTATCTCATAAAAGTTTCAATTTTTATTTTCTGGGTTTTGGAAAATGTGGGGTAGGTGGTGGTGGTGTGCTGGTGGCGGTTTTCTGAGACAAAGGATGTCTTCAATTGGTAGTGTTAGCCATGGTTATGGGAAAAAGCTTCACCCTTTGGACCCTCCTTTGTTGGGTTTGAGGGGTGTTGTTGAAGTGATGTGTGGTGGAAGAAGGGGTGGTGGCGGAGGGGTGGCACCTTTATCTGTTGTGTTGAACCAATTCAAGAGGGGTGTTTCAACTTCCACTGGGGATGGTGATGTCAGCAATGACAATAATGGAACAACAGAAGATTCTATATCATTCTCTGAAGCCAAGAAGATTATGAGATTGGTGAATGTGGAGTCACTCAAGATGAAGCTTGGTATGGAAGGGAAGGAAGTTATTTGCTATTCTGAGCTTATTGAGGCATGTGAGAGTATGGGGATTGCAAGGTGTCCTGAGGAGGCTGCAGCATTTGCCAGGGTTCTTGATGAGGCTGGGGTTGTTCTCCTCTTTCGGGACAAAGTTTATTTGCATCCTGACAAGGTGAGGTTTTATGTTTGAATTGTTTATGTTTATGTTTATGCTGGCATAATAAGAACATATGTTGCTTGTGGGTCTTACTAAAAGTATGACCAGATCTAAGTATATTACATTATGCAAGAGATGTCAATTATTGCCTCTTTTCCTGCTTTTTAGTGTGTGAGGGTCCTCCCTGACCCATGTGTTACACATCTCATTTCACATAGGGAAATGTTATATGGTGGGATTGTATTTGGATTTGTTGAGAAAAGGTAGGGATGGATTGTGACTTGTGTTGCATCACCCTTTTGAGTTTTAGTCCTGTAGCCTGTAGGTGAGTCTTGGGTTGTTGCTTGCTAATCTTCAGTCTATCCTGCGTAAATACACTTTAGCACACTTCATGTTCGACCTGAAATAATTTCATAAATAATTTTTTTGGCTTGTGAATATTAACATCACTGTAATTTTGTTTTTCTTATTGCCTGTAAGTTTGTTAGCTATTATATATTACCGCCTCCGTTTTGCCTCTATGGAGACCTTATTATGGATTCTGCAAGTACAAGTGTGCAATATTTTAGTTTAGTCTTTATGTACTAGTTGTGCAAAAGGTTTCAAGACACAGTTATATCAAAGTTTGTGCATCTCTTGCCCTTCACTAAAATCCAAAGAATATTAGCCAATATTCTGTCTAGAATCTCTAAATTATTCATCTGAACACCTTTACTGCTTTGAGGCTGAAGCATGTGCTAATGAACATATTTTGGAGCAGTGTTCATGAAAACTTCCAATGTCGTTTAGTCTAGTTATTTAGTTATATTTCAAGTGCACTGTTTGACATGGCTTATCATGCCCCAACCTGTTTTGATGCGGGACTATTCTTTTTGTTTGAACTGGTTACTATGATTCAAACTAAAACCACAGCCGAACTTAGTTATTCAATTCTCTACGGTGTGTTTGGTATCCTACCATCTATATGCGAGGTATCTGCCTTGTCTGTACAAACAGTCTGCTGATCTTAGCAGTTTGTTTGTTTGGATAAATCTTATCGGCTTAACCAACATTTTGTTGCTAATACGAAACTCTTCAGGAAACAGTTTTGAAAAAGACATGCTTTCTAGAGTTAGAGAAAGTAATATGCAATACAATTGTCTGTTTTCGTGATCTAAATTTCTAAATTTGCTGATTCCATTTCTGTTGTCTGGCAATGTTCTGTGCTTTAGGTAGTGGATCTGGTTCGAAGAGCCGTTCCACTGGCACTGACTGCTGATAACGATCCTATGAGGGAGGAGTTGAAGAAACTGCAGGACAAGAAAGAGGAAATCGATGTGTTAGCACATAAGCAGGTGCGGCGCGTCCTCTGGTCTGGACTGGGATTTGGCGTAATCACTGTTGGCTTCTTCTTCCGGCTAACATTCTGGGAATTTTCATGGGATGTAATGGAACCTATTGCATTTTTTACCACAACCACTGGGTTGGTCATAGGCTATGCCTATTTCTTATTCACTTCAAGAGACCCTACTTACCAAGACTTCATGAAGAGGCTCTTTCTTTCAAGGCAGAGGAAGCTTTTTAAGAGGCAAAATTTTGACATCGAGAGATTCAAGGAGCTCCAGTGCAAGTGCAAATCACCTTTACATGCTAGTACCGTTTTAAAAAATCGCATAGGGGTGGAACTGGATCTTGAAGATGCTTTACATAGAGATTAACATTTTCAGGTGGATTTACAATTTTTTAAAAAATATGTTAATAGTTAACCTTGTTCCCCTTGTTTTAGTGTTACTGGGGAGAAGAAGATTAAACTAACTATAGTTTTGGCTTCTTGGATACACGCATTTGCTTCATTTTCTTAACAATGCATGAAGATTATGTTCTATTCCATTTGTTGATCGCACGTTATTTTTCTGAGTCACGCGTAAGGGTCCCTGGTCAATCTAGTCCAGGAAGTTTTGGTTACATCTTTCATTGTTGCACTTTTTGTACATCGGATGAGCAAGTGTGTTAGAAACTAGAATGTATGATTACCAAGTTGAAAATTCATTGTAAAGGATATACTTGGACAAGCCACATGAAAAAGTTTTTGAGTGAAATTTATTAGATGTTTTTTTTTTCAATTTGTTTCAATGTTTCATGTAAACATTTAAAAATTATGATTCAATTATACTTTTTGTATCTTTACGAATTAATATAAATGATACAAAACATTTCTATTACATTTATGTTAATTATTAGATAGAATTTTGAAGACTTATTTGAACAATTGAAAAATTATTAGAACTAAACGCAAATAATTAAAACAAGAGGGCATCAAAGTTACATATAGGATAAATATCAAAACGAAACATGTAATGAAGCAAAAAAGTATTTACCCTAACGCAGCTTCGAAGTGTTTCGCAATGACTTGTGTACTAATTTTCAAAATAAAAAGTCGTTGAAACAAACTCCTTTTTACAAGCCTAATCCAAAAAAAAACCTGATGCATCAACTTTTTTACATAATCCTATACATGCCACCTTTCCTATACATTGAAAAGTCACACTCAAGGCACTTTAGCAGTTCAACCACGGAATCTTCACTGGATCCATTGAAGTGTTCCAAAACATCGCTCAATGTAGCCTGAAACCAATAAACAACACATTTTCTTATAATTATAATCACAAAGCAAGGCATATATATATACACACACATATAACAGAAAGCTTAAGTCCAAAGAGGTGAGGAAACAAAAAGAGAAAGAGATTAATTGTATATTGAAGTTCAACAGGAAGAACGATTGAGAAAGAGATTAAAGTAAGCCCAAAGAGATGAGGAAACAAAAAGAGAAAGACGTCTTTTGGCCAAGAGCAGTATTGGGAATAACCCAAGTCCCACATCGGCTAGAGATAGTGCCAAGTCAGAGTATATAAGTGGAAAACAATCCTCACCCTATGAGCTAGCTTTTGGGGTTGAGTTAGGTCCAAACCCACATTCTAATATGGTATCAGAGCCTATCCTAGATCCATTAACGGGCCACCCACCATGTTATCCACGCACCAAGCCCAAAAGTGCTGGGCGTAAGGGGGTGTATTGGGAATAACCCAAGTCCCACATCGGCTAGAAATAGTGCCAAGTCAGAGTATATGAGTGGAAAACAATCCTCACCCTATGAGCTAGCTTTTGGGATTGAGTTAGATCCAAACCCACATTCTAATAAGCAGTGAAAAATAGCATGATAAAATAAGAGTTTTGACAATAATGGACAAAAATAGAATAGCTGACTTCTTTTAGTACAGAACAAAATAGATGAGATTTTTATTTCGTCTATTTTCTCTCTTAATGGAAACAAATCCAACTACCAAGCAGTTGGCACGAAAGTTAGGGTATATAGCAGTTCTATTTGTAAAAATAGATAAATAAATGATGGCTTATGTACTCAAAATAAAAATTGTAATTTGCGTGGTTAGAAAGTAGTTGGTTACTTAAGAAGATGGTTAGATTGGTTAGTCTTTCCTCCATGTATATAAATCAAAGAGTAGCTCATTCTGTACTAACTTCTAGTTTCATTTAATAATAGTACAAGTTCTGAATTCTCTTAAATCCTCTTAACTTTCTATCTAATTTGAACTCTGACATGTTTCTCAACTGAAAGCATGATTACTATTTGCATTTGGCTCCTCTATATTCCTTTTTGTTTAATCTCTAGTAGGAAAATGCCTAGACTAACAAAAAATACACAAAAATTCCGGTTCCTTTAGCTTAAGCCTGTCACACAAAAGCAAACAAGTAAATGTACTTGTTGGTCCCAGATGAACTCGAGAGGAAGAGGGGGAGTAAATTGAGTTTTATAAAATAATTCATAATTTAAAATCAAACTCAAAGCAATAATATGGAGATAAGAGATAAAGAATACACAATCAATTTTAACGTGGAAAACCTAATTGGGTAAAGAACCACGACGTCCAAACTGGATAATCAATCCAATGGACAACTCCACTATGATAATTTTGTGTACAAGAGTTCTTAGTATCCTAGTTTCCTAGTCTACCCTTACACAACAATTATCCCAGCTGGTATCCTTGTTTCCCAGCAAAAAGCTCTCGTCTCAATTCACCAAGAATAGAGACAGACCGGTATCCTTGTTTCCCAGCCAGACTGGTATCCTAGTTTCCCAGCCAAAAGTCGCACGTCTCAATTCACCAAGAATAAAGACAGAACTGGTATCCTAGTTTCCCAGTTGCGACCTCTTCCAAATTCAAGAAGAATAGTACAAATAAAATGATTACCTTTACGCTTCTATTCCTTAAGCAAATAGGTACCTTTAAATCCTGATGGAGAGTTGAAGAATCAAACTTATCAAACGTTTCTATATGATCTCACAACAACTCTCTCAATGATGCAAACATAAACTCTTTACAGCTCTAATATTATTTAGAATGGAATGCATATTGTAAACACAATAGTACATTTCTATTTATACTAATTTAAAGATATGATTTTATCCAATGAAATCCTAAAAGATATTCTATTTTATCTTAAAGATATTTTATCTTATATGCAATACAATCTTAAAGATATTCTTTTATATTATCCAATGTAATCTTAAAAAATATTTTATCCTATTTTTGAATGTAATATTAAAATATTTTATCCTATCTTTGAATGCAATCTTAAAGATTAATATCTTGGCAAGATCAATCTTCTCATCTCCTTACATAAAATCTAAAAAAAAATAGAAACAAATCTTCTTAATTCCATGTCATCTTGAATGATATCAATCTTTAGGATTCTTCAAATAATCTTATCAATTATGTTGATCTTCATAAATCCAAAATATCAATAACTTCAAAATATCAAATCCAAAATATCAGTAACTTCAAAATATCAAATAATTATCATCAGTGCAATAAATCTAATAATGTGACATTCATTATTTGTTATCATCAAAACTTTATAAATCTTTTTATGCATAAAGGGTTCAACAAATATCCAAACAGTACTAGTTTCCAAATTACTTGAATCAAATTATAACAACTGTCAAGGGGTCTAGTTCAGTTGGTTGAGTAGAGTGCATGACTTATTGTAAACTTCCTGATACTGTTTTCAATTCCTACCAATCAAATTTTTTTTATCAAACAACTTGTATAAGATTCAGTGCAAGTGTATAGCTCAAATTTCCAAAGCAAAATATAAATTATTGATTGATCACAGCAATGTACATGAAATTGTCCAAATAGGCTGAATAACAGAAGGGGAAACTTCAAACAGAGTATTTTCTTGAGAACTCCTGACACAATGTAAATGTTATGAAACACAGAATCATCAAATTCTGTTCCCTTATTTTAAACCTTTTTATCTAAATTTTCTTTTTGTAATCTTCCTATTTTATTTAAAGTACCACTTAAAAATGTCAGAAGACAAATTTTCTGTATTCATCAGCCTCAAGAGCCATTTCTTCAATGCTCCTGTCTTTCCTTTCTACATCCACCTTAAGCGCTCGATTCAACTCTTTCTCTTTTTCATTCATCTGCATCATTCAATAAAGAACAAATATCATAACAGTCACAATATTAGATCTAACTACATAAAACAGACAAATTATTTAATAGAGTAAAATAAAAGCTTCCATCCTACGTCATCATTGTTCTCATAATCACCACTTTTCCAGGGAAGGATATGGATATGAACATGAGGCACTGTTTGCCCTGCTTGAGGTCCATCCTATGGTTCTTAAAGATGATTTGGTTAGGTTCAAAAATTGCAGAAGCATGGCATGAAAGTCTTAGACAATTACATTAAGAGAGTATGACTATAGTCTATAGAACTTAGTAGAAACGAAAAAAAACATGGTTAAAGTCTTCTTCAATTGTCTTACTTGGATACCAAAGCTAAGTGATGATGCCTTATGGTAGCTCTCTAGCTGCCTACCAAGTTTCTTTGCTATGCGCCATAAATCTATAGTCTCATCATCTGTGAGATCAGCAACACGCTTCACTTCACGCTTTGAACAGACAAGCACATGTAGATACTGTTAAGTTAACCAAGTTCAGCTTCAAATACCTAACTGGAGTGAGATTTAGGTTATGCAAGTTAATTATGAGCCTAATAATTCTTGAGACTCTTAAGCAAGCAACTATGAGAAACCAATATTAAATCGAGTGTGGTTGTTCTTTAGCCCTCTTACATGAATTTTTTGGTCTGTGGGCATATGCAGGCTATGTAATGTTGATTCTCTAATGAAACAAGTTAGCTCTACAACTACATGTTGACTCATATTGAATATTGCTATATCAGTAATTAACTAATCACACTGATCTTCAAAGTTGTAAATAGTAACCATTGTAATTGTATTATGAAGCTACATATGCTGATATGTAATTCTCATCACATATGCAATGCCTTCTTTTAGCTGGTTTTAAGAATGCCTCAACTCGAATTTTACCCAATTATGAAAATGGATTAATCATCTCAACACATCATGTATTGTTAACATCATATTAAAAAGGATATGACCTGCAAATGGAAAAAAAAAGGGTCAATAAGCAAGTTACATCTTTGGAAGTAAAAATGATTCAAGAACAAGTTATTTATAAATTTTAAATTTAAACGTATTAGTAACCTAACAAATCAAAGTAAAACACAGTGCACTAATTACACTAGTAATACTACACTACGCAGAAAAAATTTACATAATTTTTCAATCATCATCAGATTTATCTCAAATTTATGCAGGGCTGAATTGATATTCTTTTTCTTAACTTTGCATGTTAGTTGTTGTTTATAGTTTTTTCTTACATATCTATCTGCCTCCTAGATTCGAGAAAACTTATTTTCTTGTTTTTACAAATAATTACAAAATTCACATTATTTTTACTTTATTTCGTGGTTTTTAAAAAGATTATTATATTTTCGTTATTTCCTGTACAAATCATTGAAAACAAAAAAAATAAAAAAATAAAGTTGCAGTCTTGTAATAATTATTTGTGAAAAGAGGAAATGAAATCTTATAAAGACATTGTCTCAAACTAAACAAGCCTAAGACTTTCTTCGCCATATATGCATATATGCATATACTCAAAGCATTTAATTAAACCTTCTTTTGTTTGTTTCATAACACTGCCAAACAAATTGTTAAAATAGCTTAATTTATCTCGAAAACAAAAATGAAAAAAAAAAATATGCCACTTTGAATATTGGAGATAATAAAACATGATGATAAGAGAAGTGAGAATACTGATGAGGGAGCATCATACCTGTCACAGCAGGACGCAAGTTGACAAAGGCAAAAGAAAGATTACTTGTATAGAACACTGAACTATGATGGATCTTGTGAGGCCCAAAATCATAATATTCAACAGCCATCTAACAAAATTGTTATTCTTTCTCAATATGCATAAAGAAATTAAATAACAAGGATAATATTTTTTTATGATTTTGGTTACGTTGTCTATTAACCTTAATGTAGGGGGCAACGGAGAAGAAATGCACTTGATGAATGTATTAGAAATATGCAGCAACTAGAAGCAACACAGATAAGGGAAACAGATGCTTTACAATTTGCACTTTGCTTTGAATTTATAGGTGTAGAAATTCCATGTACTAGTTTTTTTCATCATTTCTTTTCAAAAAAATTATTCTTACTTACTCCCTTGGTCTTTTTCTTTAGGAAAACAACGGGAAACTTACCAATTAAGAAGTCTTCGCCAAAATGTTTTAAAATGTGTGAATGATTAATTATATGGGTAGTTGATTATGTCAACATTCAATAATTGTAAATTATATGACAGCTAATCTCGCAATAAAAATGTTAAATTGAGAGATTTTAAAATGAGACACTTGACATTTTATTCATTAATTGACATTCAGAACTCAGAACATTCGGGTAGCTATTTAACTATTTATGTAAATGTTTTGCGTTTTGAAGGATTAAACATAGGTTTGGAATTGGTTTTGCAAGTAAAAAGAATTGGAATGTATCTAAATCGGAGTACACAGAATTGGTTCTAAGCAACTGGTTTAGCTTCAATACTCAAAGATGTTAACCGTAAATTACAAAACATTCACAAAAGAAACTAAAATTATGTATAAATAGACAAAGTGGTTGAGAAGGAAGAAGACATAGGTTAATAGAAAGATTTGTACACAGAATGGCAAAGCATTTCTTTGCTATGTGCAGAGAAAGTTGACATGAAATGTATAACCAAAAAAAATAAAAACATCATGTAAAGTTTGATTAGAATTGGCATTTATTTTTGTAATTTATATGATAATTGACGTTTTTGTTACATATAGATATAATATTGGATGATTCCCGCAGTATAATTTCATTACATCTTTCAGTCCAAAAAGAAAAAACTTCATTACATCACTATCAAGCTAGCCATGACTGTACACCTTCAGCTTCATTACATCTCTCTCCTTTCGGTACTAAAATTTTAGGAAAAAGGAGAAGATTACTTGCTCTCTGAATGGAAACAAGCATAACTTGATTTTGAAAATTTATACTTAGCCAACACTACCAAGCAAAGCTGAGGCTAAAATAAACAGAGAGACCCAAGTGATGTTAGTTCAACCAAATTGTCATTGTTCCTTGAAACTTTAGTGCAATGCTGCATGTATCCATAAATAATAAAAAGTTCCCCAGAAGACTACAATTTGTGTGACTTGTATGATCCAGTGCAACTTAAAAGTTATGAAGTCTAAAGCAGCGGAATAAACTTTTGTGGCTACAAGGAAGAGCATTAAGATTGTCTACACTCAGAAAATCAGGTCGCACAATGCACACAGAATTCACTTTCTACTGTTAGCAAACATGCTATAAGAAAAGTTTTCTGTATTCATCTGCCTCTCGACTCATCTCTTCAAGGCTTCTGTCTTTCCTCTCCTTGTCCAAGTCAAGCTTTTGTTTCAATTCCTTCTCCTTCTCATCCATCTGAACCAATGACAAACAGCAGATAAAGATCACATATCAAATTCAAATGAAACAAATTATTAAAATCAACAGCATAATCACAAGAAAAAATCCTTCCTACTGCATCATATATCTCGTCATTCTTCTCAAAATCACCACTTTTCCGAGGGATAAGATGAATGTGAACATGGGGTACTGTCTGTCCTGCTTGTGGCCCATCCTGAGGTACAGAAAGATAACTCGGTTATTTTTGAGACACAGTAGCAAATCATCCAGACAGCACAGTCTGTAAAAGTTGGGAAAATATTTAAGAACATAACTTAGATACAATTCTCCAATCAAAATTAGCACTTCATGTTGTTGACCACTACTTTTATCTTGGAAGCTAAAACCGGCAGTGGTAAGTGAGAAAAAAATTAATTGGAGAACAACACCAACACTACCTGTAATGTGTCAATTTTGTACAATTTTGAATACTAAATCACTACACTACGTATCCCATTGTCCGAAGGCTCCACGCTATGTGCAGGTAAGGGAGAGGGATATTGTACACAGCCTTATCCTTGCATTCCGAATTCGAACTCATGATCAACAAGTCACCAAGACACAACTTTACCACTGTGTCAGGGCTCATCCTCAATTTTGAATACTAAATAAAGGCTGAAATTAAAAAAACTTGAACCCCCCCTTTAGTATTTGTGCATCTAATCAATAGGGAAATTTCCAAACATCAAATCATGGAGATCACAGATACTTTCAAATTTCACCTAAGAGCAATTACAATTTTTTTGGGGTACTAAAAAGTTTGGGTGAATTGGGTCCCGAGGGCTCACCAAGGTCAAGGCATGCCTCAAGACTCACTGAGCGTTTACAAAGATACTTACAGATCACCTACCAACAAGGTTCTCACATTGGCAGTGGGATCTGAACCCATCCTTGCTGGAAACGAGTCTGATCCTTACCAATTGGACCAACCTTTGTTGGCGTAACTACAAAATATTAGATAAGTTGTGACTTGGAAACAATTTTCCAGTAAAAAAGTATAATGCACCAATAAAGCTCATCATCTTGTTGTCTTGCATGCTTAATAACTTGGCAAACGAGAGCCAGGAAGAAACTAATTGTTAAAACAATTATATCTACCATGAATCTTCCTAGAAAAGAACAGAAGCAATAATTAAACATTCATATATGCCATACAAATATAGGACAATAAATTCTTAAGCATCTCATCTTTCATACTACTATAATGCTAACAAATGAAGGTGCTATCTTGTTCGCATAATGGCATGTGCATGAAAAGGAGAGACAACAAGGTAAATAACTAGAAGGGAAGAGCAAAAACAAAAAAAGGTCAGCATCCATCTAATTCCTAATTTGGTCAAATGTAAAAGGTGACTGTGAAACCAAATGACATGATTGCAAGTTTGCAACACAAAGTGCACAACTAGAATAGAACTAGAAATATGAACAACAAATTCTCTTTCAGAATTAAAATGTGTTAAAGTACAAAGTAAATTCAAATGTAAAAGAAGAAGAAAGAATTAATCCAAAGCAGTTAAAAATAAATGATTAAACGAGCTGAGCATACTTCAAATGAGTCTTACTTGGATAGCAAGAGTAAGTGATGAAGCCTTATGGTAGGTCTCAAGCTGCCTACCAACTTTTTGTGCAGTTAGCCATAAATCAGAAGTCTCATCAGCAGTGAGATCACCGAAACGCTTAACTTCGCGCTTTGGACAGATGAGCACATGTAAAAAATGTTAAGCCAAACATTTACATAGCCATAACTTTACATAGTGCAAAACAAAAGAATCTTGCGCCCAAAACTCAAATTCTATTGGGTGATTAACTATGAAACAAATATAAACACCCAAGTCTAGATGAACTTCCAACACATGCAGACACAAATAATTCCTTATGCCTATATATAAGGTTGGTTTGATGGCTGGGGGGGGGGGGGGGGGGG
>PYAF01004439.1:2133602-2149192 GCA_007407185.1 Glycine tomentella
CTTCTTCCTTGCTTCAGCTGGGTATGCCTCTTTTTGTATCTCAGCCACCCATTATGAGGTTTGGCTAAGCTTTCATTGTAGTTAGGGCACTAGCACTTGATGTAAATTTCATTGGGATGTATTGAATGCTATTATTCATTTATCAAAAGTTATTTTACTATACTTGCTTTAATTCTTTCATCTCTTCCTTGGACTTGGCTATTCTTTGTGAGAGTTTAGAGCTAGGGTTCACAATAGGAATATTGGGGCTTTAGTTTGGAACTAAGTGTAGTAACTTGCTAACATTACCTAGGAATAGGGATGAGTGCTTGTAGCTTGCTCATTTATGTGTTCACTTAATGCTTAACTTACTGAAGATTACTAAGGAATTAGAATTGGAGTGTGGGTTAAAGAACTAAGTACATGAGGAATCAAGGCTTAGTCAACTTTAGAAAACGCATTAGCTAAATAGCTTAGATAAGTGAAGATAGTGGACAATACATTTCCATTGAAAGAAGCATCATGTGTGGGTTGCCCTAGCTACATCTCTTCGTATATCATTATCCCTCCAGTTACTTGTTGATATTAGTTTACTTGTTTACACTTAGCTTTTAATTTAATTGGCACACACACCACAACACACAAACATTATTCTTATTTATTTTGGTATCCAACTTATCGATCAAAATTATAGTTTATTTGGTCAAACAATCCTCGTTGAGAACGACAAATCCCTTTCTTATCACTCTATTACTTGTACGATCGGTATACTTGCCGAGATCGCAACAGCTAATATGAAGATGTTAGTTCCCTTGGGTCTGATCCAGTTTAATGTGTCTCAGTCAAACCGGTCCAATTAGGTAGATAGTTCTAGGTCTTATATGATCGAAACCTCATTGATTTTGATTAATCTGAGTCGAATTAAACAGACTCATTCACTTATAAGGATAAACTTCTCATTATTATTTTTATTTATATGAATCAAATATAAGATCAAAGTGTCGAAGGAGTATCACCACTTGAATTAAAAGAGTAGTTGATTGGTTTAAGGACAGATGTCAGTTCAATTCCCATGGGTTTGATTTCCAGTCAAACCAGTCTGATTAGATACGCGGTATAGTTTTATAACACTACTAGGAGTGGATCTCGTACATTATTTTTAAGTGACATAGAGAAAAAAAAATGTTGAAAAAATAGAAAAAAAAAGCAAAATCGGTCATTGAAATGTGATGAAAGTTGAACGGTTTTAATATTGATATAGATAACACCAAATTTATAATTAATTTTGATTAATCTGAGTTTAATTTAATAAAATCATTTTATAAGAATAAATTTTTCTCAATGTTTTTTTTTTCATTCCTAAACAAAACACAAGGGAGAATCAAACTTTTCACCTATTGAAATAAAAAAAAAAGTTCATTTATTCTAATTTTTTATAATCATATATTTATAATTTTGGTTTCTTACATTATATGCATGAGTATTTATGTTCATAAGTTATATTAATTTCTAACTTAATTATCATTAATAAACTATAACATTTTATGTCTACCACACCTATGACAATTGAATTTAGAGGGTGCTTAAAAAGCTCATGTAATTTTTTTTTAATTTATGAAAATGATTATGCTTTTAACCTTTTAAATTTATTTCAATAAATATATAATTAAGTTTATGATATAAAATTATGTAGTAAGAACTTATTAAATAAATATATAATGAAGTTATTTTTTTTCTCTCTCCAAAAACATTTAACAAGCACGATCCCATTAGGTTTAAGTTGCTTCGAAAATGATTAGTATAATTTTTTTTATCCCTAAGAGTCGAATATAAATACTGGGCGATTTTAAATAATTCACGTGACTCTCAATAGTATAAGGTAATTGTAAATGTAAAAATTATTCCAATAATATATAAGAAGAAAAATCAATTAATTTGTGCACTTGGTAATAATATTTTTTTTAGTTAAAACATATTTCGTTCCTTACAAATAATATAAAATTATTTTTAAAATGTGATTTTTTAGTTTTTAATCCTACGCCAGTTGATCCGTGCTTGATGGTGAATTTTTAGTTTAAGTTTGTGTGTTTTGTAATATATATATATATATATATATATATATATATATATATATATATTTAAAATAACACTTTTAGTTTCTGCCAATATCATAGACCATTAGGTATTAATGCATCAAATGTTAAAATATTCAATTCTTAAAACATGAAACACAAATCAAAATTTAAATTAATAAAATAAGGCCAAAACTAAAATTTATTACATTTATAGAACAAACAACATACTAAAGAAACCATTTGTACACGTCATACTTTTTATTTATATAAAACCTTATTTTTATTTGTTATTCCTATATAAAAAATTGTTTTAATTTGTTGTTTAAATTCTAAGACAATTATTAACCAGTATATTTAGAGTATTGATTAAAGAATTTTTTTTAAAAATTATTAGGATACATAAAATTGTACTATCTATTACTTTTTTATGCATTCCTATAAACTTCATAATAAATATATATTTTTTTTATTTTTTAACCAATGTTTAAAAATACTGGCATCTTTAATGCAAGATCTTGAGTAAGGATATTGAGCTCAAGATTTGATTTTCACTAGATCTCCCAATAAAGGAGTTAAAGAGATTTCCAGCATGGAGGATGATGAGTTCTTGTAAAAGATTTCTCAAGATCTGCACATTGTTCAAAAAAATAATTTTTTTCCCCTCTTTCTCTCCCCTAAGATCCCAAAATGAGATCTATCATCAAAGAAAAAAATTAGAAAGATCTTGAAAGATCTTTAATCCTATGTGATACTACAAGGTCCACCAAAAAGTGGTCTAAGATCTCTATTTGAGATCTACTACTAAAGATGCTCATTTTCGTCCACCATGTGGTACTATAGATATCATTTTCGTCTCTGAATGTGTAAAGCGCCGACAAATTAGTCTCCGAAAGATGAAAATTCAAATTTTAGTCCCCGAAAGTGAAAAAAGTGTGTCAAATCCATTCATCCGTTAACTTTCATCTGTTACTGTTAATGAAATAGTCTGTATGACACATTTGAGGACGAATTTTTCAGCGTTATACATATTCAAGAACAAATTTGTCAACGCTTTACCTAAAATATAATTTAATCTTCATCTTTCCCCCTTTTTTAATCGTTGCATGTATAACATTATAATAAAACCTTAAAAAAATAGAAAAACAAACATAAGTTAGAACAAATATAATAATAAGCATAATATAGATTAATAAACATAATTTGTGTTGTTCTGGAATTTTTATTGTGACATTAAGTGGTGACAAAATTAAGTTGAGTTTCATTTTTTTTATAAGGATTAACTTAATGACTGTGTATTTTTGTTTGAGTATCATATTTTTGGTAAGGTATTCTCACATTAGAAATTTCAAAGCAAAAATACTATACTTTATCTTATCCAAAACATGAGACTCAAATAAATTAAAATGCACAACTATTAAATTAATCCTTACAAAAAAATGAGACCCAACTTGATTTTGTTACTATTTAATGTTGTTACAATACAAATTTCAGAACAACAAACAAATTATGCTTATTAATCTATATTATGTTTGTTCTAATTTATGTTTGTTTTCCTATTTTTTAAATTTTTATTATAATGTTATACATGCAACGATTAAAAAATGGAAAAAGATGAAGATTAAATAATATTTTGGAGAAAGCGTTGACAAATTTGTATCTCTGAATATGTAGAGCGCTGAAAAATTCATCCCTAAATGTGTCACATTCTTTTTTATAAACGGTAACGAACAGAAGTTAACATATGAAAGAATTTGTCTCACTTTTTTCACTTTCAAAGATTAAAATTTGAAATTTTATCTTTTAAAAATAAATTTGTTAACCCTTTACATATTCATGAATAAAAAAATAAAAATGAGTATTTAATCAATAATATTCATTCTATAGACACTAAGGTAATTAAATACTCCGTGTTAGGAAAGTAGGATTAGTAAGTAGGAAGGGAAGTAACGTAGGTAGATTTAGATAACTAGATAAGGTTGTCGTTGATATCTCCCAACTTGTCTCATTGGCCATTGTCCATGCGCCATTTGCAGCCTTCACTTCTTGTCCTAAGCCCTCAATACAAACACAGACGCTCTCTCTTTCTTCTATCTTCTCCCAACTTGAGTTGAGATTCTGAGTAACAATCAAAGTTTGGAAAAAAGTTTTGAGGGGAGAAAAGACCACGATGCTGGGTGTGGCCACTCTTACTCTGGGTTCATCCACCACATTGGTGGCTCAGAACCATTCTCAACAACATGCCACCACTCTTGCCTCAGCCAATGGAAACAGAAGGGATAGTGTTTCCAACAGGACTCACTCCTTGCCTATGAGTTTGGTATCTCCCACCGACCAAAGTTTATGCTTTCTCTCTTCCTTCAAGGAACCAACACATGCACGACCCTTCACCACAGCTGTTGCATCTGTTGATTCTGACAAGCTCAATTCATCTGATCCTCCCACCAAGGTTTGTTCCTCTCTTAAACTCCAACCCCACATTGAATTTGTGTTCAATTTTAGTTTTTTATTTTTATTTTTTCCATTTTGGTGTCTGTTCTATGTTATGTTATCCTAAGTTGTTCTCTAGTGAGTGGTGTTATCCTTGTCATGAGAGAAAACGGTTGATGATGTGATTCTATAATTGGTTTTGATGGTAATTACTAATTAGTTTATTCCTTTGTTTATTTATTTTTGGCTTGTCTTTGCAGAATGAAGCCACCAAGTATTATTTTCTTGTTGCAAATGCAAAGTTTATGTTGGATGAGGAGGAGCATTTCCAAGAGCAATTGTTTGAGCGGCTTCGTCTCTTTGGAGAGCGTAATCAAGAACAGGATTTCTGGCTTGTCATTGAGCCTAAGTTCTTGGATAAGTTCCCTAACATTACCAAGAGATTAAAGAGACCTGCTGTTGCTCTTGTGTCAACCAATGGTCCCTGGATCACGTAAGAACACCAATTCTACTTTTTTTTTTATAGTTTTTGATTCTACAAGTGCTTTTAACTATGGAGTATACTTGAAAATATGATGCCACATTGATGCTTGGATTGACTGTCATTAACTATGAAAGGAGGGAAATTCTTTCATATCCAAATTATGTGTGTTTGTGGATGTTTTCATATATTGGAAGCCATTCTATGTAGAACCTCCAGACAAATCCCTAGCCACCTATGGTTGCGTACCTAAGCTAAGCCTAAAATAAATGTCTTTTTATGTGCTTGCACCGTGGTAATTCTCACTTCTCAAGCAAGAATTGACCATTTGCTTCTTTTTTTATTTGGAAATCTTGGAGCTGACTGTTGTTAAATGTGGCAAAAGGGTTTCTTCGTTTCCATATATTTTTCCCCCTTTACTTTTAGTGTTTGGGCTCTGGTGATAGGAGCTCCAACCTTTCAAATGATATAATATGAAACAATGGTGAAAAAATTAGTGCATGATCAACAAAATTGCTGCAATGAAAATCATCAACATAGCATCAAATGCCAGTTTATAATGTTTTAACAACTTTGTAACTCTGTCCTTATGTATGTTTTGAACTTTTGGTAGATTCATGAAGTTGAGACTGGACCGAGTTTTATCTGACAGTTTTAAAGCTGAGAGCCTAGAAGAAGCATTAGCTTTCAATCCTACTGATCTGAAGTTTGAGAAGCCTGAAAAATGGGTGGCACCTTATCCTAAATATGAATTTGGGTGGTGGAAACCCTTCTTGCCCCCTGTTCAGACAGAGGTGAAGCCCTAAGATATTATTTATCCACACTGTTTCAGTGCTTGGTATTCTTAAATCTTCTTTTCCAATGGTTATTGTTCAAGTGCAACTGGATGGTAGTTAAAGTTGGCTAAATTTGCATCCAGTTTTGTATTTTTGGGAGGTAGTATGAATATATAAAGTTGAGGCATTGTCCTTAGGATCTAAGTTGTAGGAATTGCATTTTATGTCTCTCAAATTAGTTAAGTATAGATATTGTTATCAATTGATGTTCTCTGTTTCTAGAAATGTATGTGAACTGTGAAGGCCCGCAACTTATTAGATTTTTGTCTTTTGAATAACTGACTTCTAAGGTACTCAAATTTAGATTGCATAAAGCTTGTGTGTAAGGCTTGAAATTACAGTTCATCAAATGAAGTTACCTTCAGATGTACTCACTTCACACTTTTTATCCATTGGTATGTAAAGGCTTCCTTAAAACATTCAGAGCCTTGCCCAATCACCATCCGTTGCCCCTGAAAATTCTGAACCTGGATCAGCCTATATCTAAGGACATAGGTGATTTATCCAGCTACAGTTTTAGAGCTTGTCCTCCTTGTTACAGATACGTGTCATAATCCATATTCTGCATTCTTGCACTCTTTGTGATGACATGGGTGTGATTGTCATGAGGTCTGGGAAACTGTTGGGGCATATGTGGCATGCAGGCTTCTTTTTGGGGTTGGACGTCCTCATCTTAAATGTTCGAGTCTGAGAAAATATAGAGGGCAGTGTTGCAATTGTGTGATGGGAGGACTAATGAAAACTTCTATAGCATTCGCTTTTAGCCATTGTCTTTGCCTAGAGATCCACCTACAGCCAACTTCTAATTTGCTAAATCCTCCAGTAACTGTATCCAACTTCCATTGCTTCTTAATTATGTCTTTTCACGTGTAACTGCACATATTGAACTGGGATGGGATAAAATAGACCCTACAATGGCTTGACAGATTGTAATACCTCTTGCAGTAAAAGACAGGTTCCCATTAGAGGCGTCTCATACTTCCTCTCCTCATTGGGATATTTTGTTAGCCTTGTCTTAGCTATGAGACATTTGTGCATCTCCTATATGACTAAAGGTAGTTTCTCTGTGGGATGTTCCTATTTATAGTGTCTTACAAGATCCACTTTGATACAAAGAATACTCGACAAGAAAGGCAACTAAGTGCAAGGCTATTTGATTTCATGCAGAGATGTGCAAAAAAGTTTATATGAATTTGTACATATTTACAAGTAAATCCAATGGTGTAGAAAAGGGTATTACTTTTCATGTGTTATGTCTAGAAACCATTTGCCTAATGTGGATGCCGTTTCATTACAGAAAGAAAAATGACCAGATATATTTCTTTAGTATTATGAGGTTATGCTTTAAAGAAAGAAGGACCACTAGGTTTCTTTCTGGTTCACATAAGTGGAACATGTTCTGCAATTCTTGAAGGTGGTAGAATCGTTTCCTTGATTCATTCCTTCCATGAGTACGTGCCATTCATCAACTATGGTCTGCCCTCAGTTATGGTCTACTTCTAGACATTGCTAGTGACCTTCCCCAACCGTAGACTAGATTCTGCCGATGAGTCATGCTTCTTTCTGCTAATGAATTTTGGCTTTGCTAGTTATGAGACTTGCTAACATCTAACCCTGTACCCTGGATGACAATCAAATGGTCATTATCCACCCTTCCAAACAGTATCTTATGGTACATATCAAACGTATAATTATCTGAATCCTCAACATATAAAATCTTTTGGTACATATATTGGTATGCATTCGTGATTTCATTATTTTTGAAACAAACTAAATGGCTTATTTAGATTTGGTTTCTTAAACGACTACAGGGACAGGTTGTAAACAATTTCTAGAACGTTTTTTTTTTTTGTTTTTTTTTTTTTTTAAGTTTTTATTTAAAAATTTGAAATCCAGGACTGTACAGTTTCTGATGAATTTTCAAATAAATCAAACAAGTGAAGAACACTAAATTGGACCTATGCATAATTAATCAATGGCAAAATGGTCTACAAAAATTGGTGTAAAGGCTAGTTCATAATTACTGAACCTGACGGGTAAGAGTTGCATTGCACTATTTGTAAGAGTACTAGTTGGAACTACAATACAATTATGTGGCAACAACGTTTTGTGCACATCTTGTTATAGAGAAACTAACAGAAGCTAAAGCAGCATGAAGTATTATTAATCCGAAACAAAACCATGACATGCAAAAGGAATTGCATCACCTCTAGTCCAGAATGCAGTCTTGCAAGTGTTGCGATTTCCCCAAATTTTTTGCCATCAAATCTGCATAGAGTATTTAATTCAAATAGTGCCTTCTCAGCAAGGATGTCAATAATGTCCCCATGCTTTTCACATACCGCTGGAACTATCAGCAATATCACGGACACTGCACCATCAGAGTAAAGGAGAAAGCAGATTAGCACTAACTTGCACATCAGGAGAACCATTTAACATATCTTTGCATGTGTGGAATGCTATAAAACAGGGAGATTCCTTCAAAATGGCAGACACTAATCGGACAATAACACTTTGTGGACATGCGTCGGACACATGTAAGACACCCTTCTACCGTGTCACAATTAAAAAAATATTTTTTTCCAACTCAGACACCTCTTAGACATAGTTTGAAATCATTTAAAATATCCTACAGCTTAACAACGTTGTTTAGAGGATGTGAATATAAGCGGTGGAGTAGTGATATATAGACACCCTTCCATTATAAACACCCCATCAACGTCCATCTTTCGTTGTTCTTATCACATCATAATACTTATCATGCCTAAACTTCTCTCTCTTCTATCTCTTTATCTTTCTAGGTGTTAAATAGCATACAAATGTCCATGTCTAGGTGTCTTATATATGCCATATCCAAGTGTCCCATGTTTTGGACATTAGTTGTTTCTGTGTTCGTGTCATGACCGATATCTGTACTGGAGTTGGTGCTTCCTAGGTGGAACGTCAATGCTATGACATAGCTGCATGAATTAGGCAATTGAAAATTGTAGGTGTTTTGTAATTTGACTGTAGGTCGATGACATGTAGATTAGAGTTGCAGCAGTGAGCCAACAGTGAAGAACTGAGACAGCTCCCAATGTTACTGTAACCTGCAGATTACTTTCTTGTCAGATAAAACCACATGACACTGTGACAAGATGAGTAAGCAAGCATAGGAGGATGCTGAAAAACACCAAGAGAAATTTCTTTAAATCTTGTCCGGAAGCTAGGACCCCAAATGTTATGAGTAAGTATACGTATTACTGAAATAGCCGTACTGACAAGCAACCCTTTAGGCAAGATGAATGTTGATAATTCAGGGGGTGGTGATGTGTAGTAACAAGAAAATAGTATCATTCCTTGGTGTAAAACAATAATCCGACAAGGTATGTGGACAAACTCATTCAATGAAAAATCAGCAGAAGGAACTAGGCAGGTAGTAGTTGACCAGTACCTGTTTGAACAGCCTCAGTTAATCCCGTTTTTCTTTGATAAGAATCAATACGATCTTTATAAGGTTCCTCTTCGGAATGAAATTCAATAAGATCCAGAGAAACCATGTCTTCATCCATAGGTTTCCAGGTACCCGAATCAATCGAAATAAAGTAAAGAGTACTAAAACAAGCATAGAAAATCGCATAGTATTGTCCGATTCATTATTCATTCACAATAAGTGATAGACATTTTGTTCTTTGATAAAAAAAAAAACAGAAAAATAAATTGGACAAGAAGAAAAACTGTAATACATGTTCCATTTTAAGTCACTGATTTGGCGAGCTTGACGCGGGCACGATTTGAAATTAGTGTCAAGTAATGAAATAACAAAGAATAAGGAAACTAGTAAACTAACTCAAGCTGCTGCTTGCAGCAAACTTATTAAATGCAAAACTGTTTGGGACTCGATTTGATCTTTTGTAAAACAAGTATCAGAGTACTCTCAACAA
Organism: Glycine tomentella; assembly: GCA_007407185.1. Taxonomy (NCBI): domain Eukaryota; kingdom Viridiplantae; phylum Streptophyta; class Magnoliopsida; order Fabales; family Fabaceae; genus Glycine; species Glycine tomentella. The sequence continues at coordinate 2,143,324 of PYAF01004439.1, forward strand.
TGCAATTTGATTCGAGTATGGCAGAGATGAAAACAAAACAAAAAGTATTTAATTTCAATCAGTTATTCCATTATCATATCTACCAAAGACAAGTAACAGCACCCCGGATGTGGTGATAAATCTAGAATTGGCATAGTACTTAAGAATTGTGTCATTGCAGATTGTTATTGCAAATTTGAATATGAATATAACATGATGGATGTTGCAAATGGTTACAGAACTCTTTAATTAAAGAAACAAATGTAAGACAAGTTAATTTAGTAGCTACACTGATATTAAAAATATCTGTTGAAAATTAATATTCATTTACAAATAGGAAGTTACATTAGCTGGATTGGGAGTTTCGAATAATTGATTACCTCAACAAAGGAAAAAAAATGCTTTAACAACTGACTGAGAGTGCATTAAACTTACATGTCAATAAAGGATGTTAAATGGCTCCAAAGAAACAGCGTTGCCAATAGGAGTATGAGAGAGTCACAAATGAAACTAATCAGGGTGCAATCCATCCTCTTAAAAAACAACCATGTGAAAGTTACACCAACAAGAACGCTTGCTGAGATCTTCTTGTTCCTCCAGAGTATAATAACAGCGACTAAGCAGAAAAACCAAGTTTTACCATAAATTTAACTTTTCAGCTGTTCTGTGTAAAATGATACTGTACTTCCTAATTCACACCCTCAAACTAATTAAGGCCATGTTTGGATGAGCTTTTTCTTAAGCACTTGTAGAAGAAAAAATGTAATAAACTTCTTCCATAAGCTAAAAATAGCTTATGCATAAGTTAAAATCAACTTTAGAGAAGGTAATTGATTTTAGCTTCTCTATAGTTTATTTAACTCATGCATAAGCTAATTTTAGTTTGTGGGAGAAACTTATGCCACTTATCTTCTTATTTTCTTTTTCAGTAAGTGGTTATAGAGAAACTTATCTAAACATGGCCAACGTTAATATGTTCAATGTAAGTTTTGCAACACGAATGAAACTTTCAAAGCATATGCCATGTATGAAGGAGTGTAAATAAGCAGAAGAGCATACTCAGTCCAGAACCTAAGATCACACGAAGAGGCCTTTTCCGGCCAAAGAAGCTATTCTTGGCAGTGGAGTACACAAAGTATTTCTCAAACTCGGTCTCAAATTCTGAGTCCTCATCATCAAGTTCTTTGTTGCCGAGTAAATCAGAATCTGCAACATCTATGAATTCTGTATGTTGAGGCATTATTTATCCTCCTCCTGATATATATGTTAGATCTTTTCCCTAACGTTGCTATAAATATAGCATAACCTGTAAACAATGACATTTCCAAAGAAAAAGCATTAACAATATCAATGTTACAAATATTCATTGCATGAACAAATGAAGAACGTTAAATCTAATGATGACAAATGCACAGACACGTATGCATGCATGAATAAATTGTTTAGCATGTAATGTAGATAAGAGAATTTGCATTTACGTACACACATTTAAAGTATATATAAGATGAAATTAATAGTTTCTTACTATCATGGATCAATAACCAGTAGAGTTTATCCTTTTAGAGCTTTCTTCTTTTCGAGAATATATGGATTCGATTTGGAGAAAATCTGCTTTTTACCTCTGCTATCTGTTACATATCTAAGGGAACCTACACAGCGAAATCGACCCCTTAATATTCTCATGAAAGCAACCACGAGTTAAAACCACATATTATTTTCCTTTTTTTTTTTTCAGTTTCAATTATCTTATTTTTTTAAAAAAGTTGTTATGCATATCAAGTAAATGGATTTATCCATAATTAAATGTTTATTTTTATATAATTAATATTTTAGTCTATGTATTACACAAGATAAATGTTTGTTTTTATATAATCAAAATTTATAATAAATCTATAATTTTAATATATATATTTATTTTGTATTTTCTTTTATTTAGTTGAAGTAAAATTGAAAAACAAAGAAGAGAAAAGTTCATTTATAGAAATAAAAATTCTTTTTTTTTCTCTTTTCATCTTCTCTTCAAATCAAATTTTAAAACTTTCTTCCTCATCATTTTTTTTAACGTGTCAATTAGTTCTAAGATAAAATCTACCAATATACAGCTGGAACAATTCTAATTTTCTTATATAATTCTATTTTTTTTCTTTTCTCATACCCGCAGTCCTTTTAGTAACATATAGTCCTTGTTGCACAACCTTCTTCTTGATAAATGGCCGAATTTTGGTTTTGGTTATTAGCAGAACTGTGCATTAAACTATTGTACACCATTACTCATTATCGTATCATGTCAAACCATCTCATTATAATTTCTTTGGTATACATAAATACTGAGTTCATCTGTTCAGTAAAACTACTAAAGAAATTTCACAAAGTGCATGGCAAAAATCTGTCTTCAGATGTAACAAACAGTGCAGGTGCTAGAAGCATAATGATGAGTGTTGAGTTCTTTTTATTGCTTATTTTTGACACATGGAAATAGGAAACTATTGAAACAATATTATACAATTCATTGGGGGTGTGAGTGCATCCCCTGCATTAAGGAAGCCTTAATTTGCTATATAAAATTTCACACATTATAACAAACTCTATCATTTATCTCTTCATATAATTACTACTCTCAAGGAACAGCTCATAGGTTTTTCACCAAGAGATGGACTCCATGCTCAGGCTCTATGAGCAACCTAAGAGTAGGCGAATGAACGTATCGTGGAGAGAGGGAGAAAGTGAATTTGGACAAGATGAGAGTATCAGCATCTTAAGTTCAACCATAGCCAAATTCTGTCCAAGACACACTCGTGGACCAACCCCAAAGGGCATGTACATGTGTGGCAACTTACAAGCACCTATGGTTCCATTGGCAAATCTTTCTGGGTTGAATTTGTTTGCATCATCTCCCCAGATATCTGGATTTGTATGCAAAGTTACTACCATTATCCAAAGGTTAAAGCCCTTGGGGACATCAATGTTACCAAATTTCATGTCCTTGAAGGCTTGCCTTTACACCACCGCTACAGGGGGATAAAGGCGCAATGATTCATGAATAACCATTGTTAGCTGCCACAACAAATGCAAGTTATGGCTGGTGGTATTTTGAAAGTCTCAATATCTTCAGAAAATGTCACTATATAAAAAAAAAAAAAACATTTCTTAATGGAAAAAAATGTTAGGCACTAGAATTGCCTCCATTAGTATAGCATCTATTGCTTTATCTATTGGAAATCAAATTGTTAGTATAGACACTGTGAGTTTATACTTATAATATTATGCATTATTCTGATATTTGATGTACTTAACATACATCAATTTTTTATACCAACAGAAATTGTCTATTAGTATGATGTATCAAACTGTTAGTATAAACCAAGTGTATATATTCACACTTTAATTTCTGTTACACGAATGCTATATCAATGTGGAGGCCAATTCAAATGTGATCCTATTAGTATATGATTTTTTTGTGGTGTATGCTGCTTAATGATACTTACCTGCTTCATCTTACAAAGCATATTAAAATCTGGGATACTACCCCTGCAAATTTCTAGCACCTCAGTGCGAACACGATCATGCCAATTTTGATTTGAGGCCAGCAACATCAGGCACCGTGTAGCTGCAACTGCAGTTGTCTCATAGCCTGCCAAGTATATATTCTTGCAGTTGTCAACAATAAAACGGTCAGTCGCCTCTTGACTTGGATTACTATTCCTAGCACCTTCAAGAACCATTTGCAGCAAGTGCTTCTCAAAACTAGTTTCTTTTCTTTCCTTCACCCCCTGGAGTATCAATTTTTTCACCTCCTTTTCTAATGTTCATGCTTCTCTATTGGTCTTTCTTGGAAGGTATCTGTAACATAATGTGCAAATGAATTAATTGTAAACCGAAAAATTGAAGGCACAATATCACAATAAGTAATTCAGGTGCTATAAATTTTTAAAAGGAAAAAATTTTGTACCTCATGCCAGGGATCCGAATGGAAACATTTTTCCAGGACATGATCTCTTGGAGAGCTCCAAGTTTCAAGAAAATTTCTTCCCCCTTGGAATAATTTCTTCCAAAACATGCTCTTGAAATAACATCCCCAGAGAAATTTCTCATGTACTCATCAATTTTTATGTCAGCAACTCCACCTTCTGCTTCTGTTCTACTGTTCCACAAGTTTAACAAATATATAGCAGACTCACTAATTATTTCATCATTCCCTTGGGAGCACATACAAGAAATTTATTGCAAGTTAAGAGCCAATGTAACTAAGTATCAACATCAAGCAAGCTGAAAACCTTATATACCTTAACCTTTTCCATGTATAGTTCTGAAGCTAGGATCTTTCTTTGATGCACCCATGTAGTTCCATTTGAAGTTAAAACACCCTGACCCAGCAAAGGCTCTAGTTGTTTCTGTTGATATGAAGGCTTCCCCAAGTCCAAGGATGTGCATGTGGTGATATCTCTCACTATGTCAGGTTGGCTCACACACAGTATTTGTCTGTTTCCAAGAGAAAACATGAACACTTGACCTGCTTACACAAGATATTAGAAGCATGGTAATTCTCAAATCAATCAATGTACTATTTGCAACATCAGTGTACAAATTAGTCCACTCACAAGCAGAAGGTGAGAAATCAAACAGTTCAAGACTATAATTTTGGAAATTAAAGAAACACATGCTGCTTTACAGGCTCCATGAACATAATTTTGCAGGTATGGAAGTATATACACTAATACAAAGTTCTCTGGTCATGTATTACGTGCTTGTGAACTAAATATACATTCAAGAAAAATGTAAGCAACATAGGGCTTGTTTGTAATTCCATTATGTTCAGTTGTCACGAATTTCGAATTGTTTTGTGACAAGTTACAATTTGTTACTTTTGACAGAATGGTCGTTTGAGGTCCCTCAATTGTTAAAACAAACTCATACACACACACTCTTTCGAACACACTTTTTATCGATTGAAATTTATTAGAATTCACAAAATCTTATTTTGGTCTCACATCTTATTTAATGAATCTCTTTCATAATTTTGTAATTTTTAATAAATTTTAACTAATAGTAAAGAGTAGAAAGAGTACTTCTCTACATATAATAGGTACAAATTATCAATAACATAACATCCCCATGATATTAGTAGGTGTGTGTATATGTGGATATATATATAAGAGCAGGAGCAGCATTAGTTATCATATACTCCTTAAGGTTTATGTAATTACCCCTTTAAACACAATGGTAAAGTTGTGTCTTGGAAATTGGTTGGTCATGGACTCAAATCTGAAAATAACCTCTTTGCATATGCAAGAGTAAGACTATGTACAATGATCCTCCCTCATTACTTCGCATAACGAGGATGCGAGGAGCCTTCGGACATTGAGGCACGTTAGTTTTTACCCCTTTAATTGGAGAGTAGTTGAACAATGCATTACTATCCAACTTAGTACCCAACCAAATTGAAAATCTAATTCTGACACTGCAGAAGGTAAATGGTTGTGTTTTTTCTGTTCATGATACTCAAATTGTGTAATCATATGTGTTGGTTCAGGAGTCCCACATCGGTGGGTTTCTCCAAGGAACCAAGGGTGGGGTCTATAAAAGCATACCCCCTCCACCCATTATATACACACCAAAATCTTCTTCTCTTCTCTTATAATATTATTTGTTATAATATTATTCTTGAGTATAATTTTGTGAGGATTATTCCTAGTTCAAGAGAGAGATAAAATTGTTCTCTCCTTGTGATAAAGGGAGGTTGTAGTGTTGGAGTTCCCATAGTAAAAATTTTTCTACTCTTGTCCGTGGGTTTTTTACCTCAGGGTTTTCCCACGTAAAATATTTGTGTCCATTTATCGCTTTCAATTTCCTTTATCTGTTGTTATTGTTCTGTCCGATGGAACCCCGCTTA
>PYAF01004439.1:2152821-2177104 GCA_007407185.1 Glycine tomentella
CACAATTTAAAAGGAAAGGTCTTCTCAGTTGTTTTCACCACAACAAATTGTAACCCAATTCCAAAGCAAAAACACCATGAGGCTATTGAGGGTTGCGACATGCAATCTGAACCAATGGGCGATGGAATTCGATTGCAACGCGAAGCAAATCAAACAGTCCATAACGAAGGCCAAAGAAGCCGGCGCTGCCATTAGACTCGGACCTGAACTCGAGATTGTCCAGGTCTTCTCCTCTCAATTTCGAGCGCGTGGCCACCGGTTTCGTGTCAATCGGACGTCCCAGTCAAAAGTTATGACCTTCCGTAATTTACGAAAATATCGCGAAAACCCAGCACCCCCTTTTTTCCCTGCCACGTGTCAACACCAGGGCTAACACGCCCCATTTGGGCGTGTTTAAACATGCCCCAAGTGGGATTGATTGGCTGCCCTATTTTCCTAATTATTTGGCAATTTGCGTCATTTTTCCAATTTTTTATTTAATTTGTATTAAACTTAATTTTTTGCCTCCAATTCAATACCGTATTGGTAAGTGATAACACCCGTAGTTGGACAGCGCAGTTGTTTTCTGGTGATGATTGAAATCAAACCAAAGGATCCAAATTGACACACGTCAAGTAACGGTAAAGCGGGTTGAAGTCGAATACGTTGCAAGAGGTAAGGACAAGAATAGGACCCGTCCAAGGCTCCGGGAAGGGAAGAGAGAATTTTGAATATTGAATCCAACCCGCAAATAACCTTCACCGTAACTTCGTGGAATCAAAGCTAACAAGTTCCCAACACCACAATTTAAAAGGCAAGGCCTTCGCAGTTGTTTTCACCACAACAAATTGTAATCCAATTCCAAAGCATAAATGCCATGAGGCTATTGAAGGTTGCGACATGCAATCTGAGCCAATGGGCGATGGAATTTGATTGCAACGCGAAGCAAATCAAAGAGTCCATAGCGAAGGCCAAAGAAGCCGGCGCTGCCATTAGACTCGGACCTGAACTCGAGATTGTCCAGGCCTTCTCCTCTCAATTTCGAGCGCGTGACCACCGGTTTCCCGTCAATCGGACGTCCCAGTCAAAAGTTATGACCTTCCGTAATTTACAAAAACATCGCGAAAACCCCGCACACCCTTTTTTCTCTGCCACGTGTCAACACCAGGGCTAACACGCCCCACTTGGGCGTGTTTAAACACGCCCCAAATGGGCGTGATTGGCTGCCCTATTTTCCTAATTATTTGGCAATTTGCACCATTTTTCCAATTTTTTATTTAATTTGTATTAAACTTAATTTTTTGCCAAAAAAATTACTGGACATAAAGCCCAGTCCAAACTCTCTCTCTCTCTTCTTCCGTTTGTGTTCTCTATCCACATTCGTTATCTAGTGAGTGTGGTGACACTTCTGGTGTTGCTCAGCAATGGCGTCCGTTGCAGTTATGGCTACAAGCAGCGACAGCAGGTGGTCTATGGCTTCCTTGCGCTCTGCTTTGCCCTCTCATTCTCCTTCTGTTTCCTCTTCGTTGCGCTTCCCTGTATTGCCATCTTCACTATCTTCTTCTTCAACGAAACTCCGAATTTCTCGAACCAAACCCAAATCCCTTCTCACCTCTTTCACCGGCCTCGCCCCTCTTAACCCTATCTTCCTCTCCGCTCCTTCTTCAGGTACTCACTCACTACTATTCATTCCCTCCCATTCCCTTTTTTTTATTTGCTCATTCTTTTGTTGCATTGCTATAACTCTTTTTTTTGTGAGGAGATATAATGTTGGTTTAGTAGTGAAGGGAGAAGGAAAGGGAAAGAGGAAGCGGATTTGAATTTCCCTGCCAACAAAACTAACAATACTAACAACTAACATTTACGATAAAAAAATCTTTTTTTTTTTTTGTTGCCTTCATCAATTAGCCTTCTAGTGTTGTGGATTTATCTTCATTACATGTTGGTGCTATTATTTCTATTAATTTCTTAGATATTCATAAAAACAGTAACTAATGTTGGACTTCCTTAGCTTTATTGTTTTGCAGTAACAGAATGCAGGGGTTTAGTAAATATGAACCTTGAATTGAATCCGTTGTGGAGAGCATTATTTGTGTGTTCAAGAGAGCGAGGGTTCTTAAGTATCATAAAATTATGCCTTTGTTCCTTCCTTTCTCGTTTGTTGTTAGTATTTATTGATTACACCTATGAAAGGAACTTCCGGGATATTCAAAATCTATTACCATTTGAATGTTTAAGTATTGGAATTTTAGTTAACTGTTGTTCATTTGTATTTTGATTTATATGATTGAAAAATTCTACGGCTTGGTTCGGGAAAGTGTCTTCTGATTCTATTTTTTATTTTTACAAATAATTAATTATATAAGAGGTTAATAAGCATGTACTGTCATTGGAATGTTTTTTACATTGTCTATCAACCACCTCGTATTCACTTTGTTTTGTGTTTTTAAGGACTTGTACAAGAATTGGCAAAAACAATTACTTGACTTTAGAAGTTGGAAATAAAGTGAAAATAATGCTGTATTTTTGTAATTATTTGTGAAAATACGAAATGTGTTTTCAAACCATTGCGGTACGGTTGGTTCAAGTGGTATTGCTTGGTTCTCTTTTAAGTAAGGTCTCTAATTTAAGCCTTATATGTGTTTTCAAACCGTGCTGTGGATGTTTTCAGCTCAAATAAGATTGTTTTCCATAGGTGATATGTGTAATTTTAGCCATAGAAAACAAGTCGTAGTCTTTTATCTGATAGGCCTCTTGTCTTGTTAGATCAAGTGAACAAATCATATTCTAACATTGCCTTTGAGGTTGTTGTATGTGAATGAAATCTTCTTCCTAATTGTTCCCATTATCCTTTGAAATATAGTAGTCCCGTTTCCATTGACTTCACTTATGGATTTCTTCATGCTACAGAATATACCGGCTCAGATCACTCTTTTACCATTATTGACAATGGGGGTCGAGTCACTGCCATGAGACACGGGAGGCGAGTGCCCAAACTCAACAGGCCCCCTGATCAGCGTCGTGCACTCATCCGAGGCCTTACAACTCAGCTCCTTAAATATGGTCGCATCAAGACCACCAGAGCAAGGGCCAGTGCAATTAGGAAGTATGTTGATAAAATGATCACTTTGGCAAAGGATGGTTCTCTTCATAAAAGGAGACAAGCCCTTGGGTTCATCTATGAGAAGCAAATTGTTCATGCTTTATTTGCAGAGGTTCCAGAACGTTATGGTGAAAGAAATGGGGGTTATACAAGAATTATAAGAACCCTACCAAGGCGGGGTGATAATGCACCTATGGCATATATTGAACTTGTGTAGCCATCACTTTTATTTGGGTGCATTTATTAGCAATCTCACTGCAATGTTGAGCTTGGTTATGTATCCAGTGGTAAACAATGATTCTACAGTTTTTCCTATATTTAGTTGTATTTGTATTTATGCTTTTTTGATTAGTTTTCAGTATGCATCTATTTCTGTACTCATCGACGAACAACCATCTTTGAACTTGAGTGATCATCTACAGAAGGTCTAGATTCACTTATTTTTTAGGATTAAGATGTTTTAAGTGTATATTTGTAATATGCCTTTTGACTACTTCTCTGTTTGCGGCTCTTACTGTAATAATTATTTGACAAACAATCATCTCTCATCTCAAGTGATCATCTGCAGGTTACACATTCACTTTTTTTAAGAGTACAAATGTTTAAGTGTGTTTTGACTGTTCCTGGTTTGCATCTCTTTCTATACAAATGGACAAACTATCCATCTTTGCTTCCAAGTGACTAGTGACCTCTGCAGAAAGGCATATTCTGATTCTGATTCTGCTACATTTTTTAGGGAAAAAAAGAAGCAATCCGCAGTAACGAAAACATCATTCAATATAAATCAATATCATTTTCTCCGGAGAATTGATTTCAAAGGCCAGATATTTGTTTAATAATTTAGGAAAAGACCTAAAGCTGGAGATAAGGGGTAAAGGAGGGAAAGGGCGGGAAGGAAACCACCCAACGGAAACACAGAGGATCAAAATTAAAAGTTAGTGGTCATGTGATCACTTATTTAAATATGATTTAAGGTTAGCCTATTTTAATATGTTTTTGTAAAATATTTTTTTTGGTATATATTTTTTAGTAAAAGAATTTATTAAAGTATGATTAATTATATTCTTTAGTTGTTATATTTTAATTTGAGGGCAAAACTTGAAAAAATTTAGTCCAAGTAAGGGAATTGTTTTTGGTGCCAAACTCCATTTGGTATTGGTCTCTATCAAGGGCTTGACACCTTTTTTTTTTCGGGTAAATATCTTTTCATGGAAATACAATGTTTTATACAATTGTACAATAAAATCATTTTTTCGTTATTTATTGAGGAAATACGAATAAAAATAAACAACCATTTAAAAGGGAAAAAAAAGATGAATATTAAATTATATTTTGGGTAATGCACTAACAAATTTATTCCTAAATGTGTAAAGCGCTGACAAATTTGTCTTTGAATGTGCTACGTTTGCTTTTTTATCAACTATAACGGACAGAAGTTAACAACCAATCTAACTCCTCCTGCCGCTATGCATCCTATTGGGACGCTTCGACTTTTTGTTCTGCCAAGGTCTAATCGATGCCGATTGCCGTATGTATGAATTTGTCGCACTTTTTTTACTTTCAATACTAAAATTTGAATTTTTATCTTTTAAAAACAAATTTATCAACAAATAAAAATGATTATTTAGCTAATAATATACATTCAATAATTCAATAGACACTAAGGTAATTGAATACTGTGTGTAAGGAAAGTAGGAATAGTAACTAGGAAGGGAAGTAACGTAGGTAGATTTAGATAACTAGATAAGGTTGTCGTTGATATCTCCCAACTTGTCCCATTGGCCATTGGCCATTGTCCATGCGCCATTTGCAGCCTTCACTTCTTGTCCTAAGCCCTCAACACAAACACAAACGCTCTCTCTTTCTTCTATCTTCTCCCAACTTGAGTTGAGATTCTGAGTAACAATCAAAGTTTGGAAAAAAGTTTTCAGGGAAGAAAAGACCACGATGCTGGGTGTGGCCACTCTTACTCTGGGTTCATCCACCACATTAGTGGCTCAGAACCATGCTCAACAACACGCCACCACTCTTGCTTCAGCCAATGGAAATAGAAAGGATAGTGTTTCCAACAGGACTCACTCCTTGCCTATGAGTTTGGTATCTCCCACCGGCCAAAGTTTCAGCTTTCTCTCTTCCTTCAAGGAACCAACACATGCACGCCCCTTCACCACAGCTGTTGCATCTGTTGATTCTGACAAGCTCAATTCATCTGATCCTCCCACCAAGGTTTGTTGCTCTCTTAAACTCCAACCCCACATTGAATTTGTGTTCAATTTTAGTTTTTTATTTTTATTTTTTCCATTTCGGCGTCTGTTCTATGTTATGTTATCCTAAGTTGTTCTCTAGTGAGTGGTGTTATCCTTGTCATGAGAGAAAACGGTTGATGATGTGATTCTATAATTGGTTTTGATGGTAATTACTAATTAGTTTATTCCTTTGTTTATTTATTTATGGCTTGTCTTTGCAGAATGAAGCCACCAAGTATTATTTTCTTGTTGCAAATGCAAAGTTTATGTTGGATGAGGAGGAGCATTTCCAAGAGCAATTGTTTGAGCGGCTTCGTCTCTTTGGAGAGCGTAATCAAGAACAGGATTTCTGGCTTGTCATTGAGCCTAAGTTCTTGGATAAGTTCCCTAACATTACCAAGAGATTAAAGAGACCTGCTGTTGCTCTTGTGTCAACCAATGGCCCCTGGATCACGTAAGAACACCAATTCTACTTTTTTTTAGTTTTTGATTCTTCAAGTGCTTTTAACTATGGAGTATACTTGAAAATATGATGTCACATTGATGCTTGGATTGACTGTCATTAACTATGAAAGGAGGGAAATTCTTTCATGTCATATCCAAATTATGTGTGTGTATGTGGATGTTTTCATATATTGGAAGCCATTGTATGTAGAACCTCCAGACAAATCCCTAGCCACGTATGGTTGAGTACCTAAGCTAAGCCTAAAATAAATGTCTTTTTATGTGCTTGCACCGTGGTAATTCTCACTTCTCAAGCAAGAATTGACCATTTGCTTCTTTTTTTATTTGGAAATCTTGGAGCTGACTGTTGTTAAATGTGGTAAAAGGGTTTCTCCGTTTCCATATATTTTTCCCCCTTTACTTTTAGTGTTTGGGCTCTGGTGATAGGAGCTCCACCCTTTCGAATGATATAATATGAAACAATGGTGTAAAAAATTAGTGCATGATCAACAAAATTGCTGCAATGAAAATCATCAACATAGCATCAAATGCCAGTTTATAATGTTTTAACAAATTTGTAACTCTGTCCGTATGTATGTTTTGGACTTTTGGTAGATTCATGAAGTTGAGACTGGACCGAGTTTTATCTGACAGTTTTGAAGCTGAGAGCCTAGAAGAAGCATTAGCTTTCAATCCTACTGATCTGAAGTTTGAGAAGCCTGAAAAATGGGTGGCACCCTATCCTAAATATGAATTTGGATGGTGGAAACCCTTCTTGCCCCCTGTTCAGACAGAGGTGAAGCCTTAAGATATTATTTATCCACACAGTTTCAGTGCTTGGTATTCTTAAATCTTCTTTTCCAATGGTTATTGTTCAAGTGCAACTGGATGGTAGTTAAAGTTGGCTAAATTTGCATCCAGTTTTGTATTTTTGGGAGGTAGTATGATTATTTAAAGTTGAGGCATTGTCCTTAGGATCTAAGTTGTAGGAATTGCATTTTATGTCTCTCAAATGAGTTAAGTATAGATATTGTTATCAATTGATGTTCTGTGTTTCTAGAAATGTATGTTAACTGGGAAGGCCCGCAACTTATTAGATTTTTGTCTTTGAATAACCGACTTCTAAGGTACTCAAATTTAGATTACATAAAGCTTGTGTGTAAGGCTTGAAATTACAGTTCATCAAATGAAGTTACCTCCTCAAATATACTCACTTCACACTTTTTATCCATTGATATGTAAAAGCTTCCTTAAAACATTCAGAGCCTTGTCCAATCACCATCCGTTGCCCCTGAAAATTCTGAACCTGGATCAGCCTATATCTAATGACATAGGTGATTTATCCAGCTACAGTTTTAGAGCTTGTCCTCCTTGTTACAGATACGTGTCATAATCCATATTCTGCATTCTTGCACTCTTTGTGATGACATGGGTGTGATTGTCATGAGGTCTGGGAAACTGTTGGGGCATATGTGGCATGCAGACTTCTTTTTGGGGTTGGACGTCCTCATCTTAAATGTTCGAGTCTGAGAAAATGTAGAGGGCAGTGTTGCAATTGTGTGATGGGAGGACTAATGAAAACTTCTATAGCATTCGCTTTTAGCCATTGTCTTTGCCTAGAAATCCACCTATAGCCAACTTCTAGTTTGCTAAATCCTCCAGTAACTATATCCAACTTCCATTGCTTCTTAATTATGTCTTTTCACGTGTAACTGCACATGTTGAACTGGGATGGGATAAAATAGACCCCACAATGGCTTGACAGATTGTAATGCCTCTTGCAGTAAAAGACAGGTTCCCATTAGAGGCGTCTCATACTTCCTCTCCTCATTGGGCTATTTTGTTAGCCTTGTTTTAGCTATGAGACATTTGTGCATCTCCTATATGACTAAAGGTAGTTTCTCTGTGGGATGTTCCTATTTATAGTGTCTTACAAGATCCACTTTGATACAAAGAATACTCGACAAGAAAGGCAACTAAGTGAAAGGCTATTTGATTTCATGCAGAGATGTGCAAGAAAGTTTATATGAACTTGCACATATTTACAAGTAAATCCAATGGTGTAGAAAAGGGTATTACTTTTCATGTGTTATATGTCTAGAAACCATTTGCCGAATGTGGATGCCGTTTCATTACAGAAAGAAAAATGACCAGATATATTTCTTTAGTATTATGAGGTTATGCTTTAAGAAAGAAGGACCACTAGGTTTCTTTCTGGTTCACATAAGTGGAACATGTTGTGCATTTCTTGAAGGTGGCAGAATCGTTTCCTTGATTCATTCCTTCCATGAGTACGTGCCATTCATCAACTATGGTCTGCCCTCAGTTATGGTCTACTTCTAGACATTGCTAGTCACCTTCCCCAACCTTAGACTAGATTCTGCTGATGAGTCATGCTTCTTTCTGCTAATGAATTTTGGCTTTGCTAGTTATGACACTTGCTAACATCTAACCCTGTACCCTGGATGATAATCAAATGGTCAATATCCACCCTTCCAAACAGTATCTTATGAGCCAATGAAATGCCGAAAATTATATCAAATGTATAATTTTCTGAATCCTCAATATATAAAATCTTTTGGTACATATATTGGTATGCATACGTGATTTCATTATTTTTGAAACAAACTAAATGGCTTATTTAGATTTGGTTTCTTAAACGACTACAGGGACAGGTTGTAAACAATTTCTAGAACGCTTTTTTTTCTGTTTTTTTTTTTTTTTAAGTTTTTATTTGAAAAATTTGAAATCCAGGACTGTACAGCTTCTGATGAATTTTCAAATAAATCAAACGTGAGGCAAGTGAAGAACACTAAATTGGACCTATGCATAATTAATCAATGGCAAAATGGTCTACAAAAATTGGTGTAAGGCTATTTCAAAATTACTGAACCTGAGGGGTAAGACTTGCATTGCACTATTTGTAAGAATACTAGTTGCAACTACTAATACAATTATGTGGCAACAACGTTTTGTGCACATCTTGTTATAGAGAAACTAACAGAAGCTAAAGCAGCATGACGTATTATTAATCCGAAACAAAACCATGACATGCAAAAGGAATTGCATCACCTCTAATCCAGAATGCAGTCTTGCAAGTGTTGCGATTTCCCGAAATTTTTTGCCATCAAATCTACATATAGAGTATTTAATTCAAATAGTGCCTTCTCAGCAAGGATGTCAATAATGTCCCCATGCTTGTCACGTACTGCTGGAACTATTAGCAATATCACGGACACTGCACCATCAGAGTAAAGGAGAAAGCAGATTAGCACTAACTTGCACATCAGTAGAACCATTTAACATATCTTTGCATGTGTGGAATGCTATAAAACAGGGAGATCCCTTCAAAATGGCAGACACTAATCGGACAATAACACTTTGTGGACATGCGTCGGACACATGTAAGACACCCTTCTACCGTGTCACAATTTAAAAAATCTTTTTTTCCAACTCAGACACCTTTTAGACATAGTTTGAAATCATTTAAAATATCCTAAAGCTTAACAACTTTGTTTTGAGGATGTGAATATAAGCGGTGGAGTAGTGATATATAGACACCCTTCCATTATAAACACCCCATCAACCTCCATCTTTCGTTGTTCTTATCACATCATAACAATACTTATCATGCCTACACTTCTCTCTCTTCTATCTCTTTATCTTTCTAGGTGTTAAATAGCATACGAACGTCCATGTCTAGGTGTCTTATATATGCCATATCCAAGTGTCCCATGTTTTGGACATTAGTTGTTTCTGTGTTCGTCTCATGACCGATATCTGTATTGGAGTTGGTGCTTCCTAGGTGGAATGTCATTGCTGTGACATAGCTGCATGAATTAGGCAATTGAAAATTGTAGGTGTTTTGTAATTTGACTGTAGGTCGATGACATGTAGATTAGAGTTGCAGCAGTGAGCCAACAGTGAAGAACTGAGACAGCTCCCAATGTTACTGTAACCTGCAGATTACTTTCTTGTCAGATAAAACCACATGACACTGACAAGATGAGTAAGCAAGCATAGGAGGATGCTGAAAAACACCAAGAGAAATTTCTTTAAATCTTGTCCGGAAGCTAGGACCCCAAATGTTATGAGTAAGTATACGTATTACTGAAATAGCTGTACTGACAAACAACCCTTTAGGCAAGATGAATGCTGATAATTCAGGGGGTGGTGATCTGTATTAACAAGAAAATAGTATCACTCCTTGGTGTAAAACAATAATCCGACAAGGTATGTGGGCAAACTCATTCAATGAAAAATCAGCAGAAGAAACTAAGCAGGTAGCACAATGTGAAGAAACTAGGTGGTTCATTCACAATAAGTGATAGACATTTTGTTCTTTGATAAAAAGAAACAGAAAAATAAATTGGACAAGAAGAAAAAATATAATACAAGTTCCAATTTAAGTCACTGATTTGGCGAGCTTGACGCGGGCACGATTTGAAATTAGTGTCAAGTAATGAAATAACAAAGAATAAGGAAACTAGTAAACTAACTCAAGCTGCTGCTTGCAGCAAACTTATTAAATGCAAAACTGTTTGGGACTCGATTTGATCTTTTGTAAAACAAGTATCAGAGTGCTCTCAACAATGCAATTTGATTCGAGTATGGCAGAGATGAAAGTAAGGACAAGCGAGATGAAAATAAAACAAAAACTATTTAATTTTAATCATTTATTCCATTATCATATCTACCAAAGACAAGTAACAGCACCCCGGATGTGGTGATAAGTCTAGAATTGGCATAGTACTTAAGAATTGTGTCATTGCAGATTGTTATTACAAATTTGAATATGAATATAACATGATGGATGTTGCAAATGGTTACAGAACTCTTTTAATTAAAGAAACAAATGTAAGACAAGTTAATTTAGTAGCTACACTGATATTAAAAATATCTGTTGAAAATTAATATTCATTTACAAATAGGAAGTTACATTAGCTGGATTGGAAGTTTCGAATAACTGATTACCTCGACAAAGGAAAAAAAAATGCTTTAACAACTGATTGAGAGTGCATTAAACTTACATGTCAATAAAGTATGTTAGATGGCTCCAAAGAAACAGCGTTGCCAATAGGAGTATGAGAGAAGGTCAAATGAAACTAATCAGGGTGCAATCCATCCTCTTAAAAAACAACCATGTGAAAGTTACACCAACAAGAACGCTTGCTTAGATCTTCTTGTTCCTCCAGAGTATAATAACAGCGACTAAGCAGAAAAACCAAGTTTTACCATAAATTTAACTTTTCAGCTGTTCTGTGTAAAATGATACTGTACTTCCTAATTCACACCCTCAAACTAATTAAGGCCATGTTTGGATGACCTTTTCCTTAAGCACTTGTAGAAGAAAAAATGTAATAAACTTCTTCCATAAACTAAAAATAGCTTATGCATCAATCACCCGACTCAAAGTCAATTCAATCAATAGGAAGAGTCGAAGCTAGTTTTGCTATTGTTAACGTAGAGCTAAGAAGGAAAGAGAAGCTGTGAATCGATAACTGATGTTAGGGGGTAAGTTTTCTTATGCATAAGTTAAGATCAACTTTAGAGAAGGTAATTGATTTTAGCTTCTCTATGGTTTATTTGCATAAGCTAATTTTAGTTTGTGGGAGAAATTTATGCTACTTATCTTCTTATTTTCTTTTTCAGTGAGTGGTTATAGAGAAACTTATCTAAACATGGCCTACGTTAATATGTTGTTCAATGTAATTTTTGCAACACGAATGAAACTTTCAAAGCATGCCATGTATGAAGGAGTGTAAATAAGCAGAAGAGCATACTCAGTCCAGAACCTAAGATCACACGAAGAGGCCTTTTCCGGCCAAAGAAGCGATTCTTGGCAGTGGAGTACACAAAGTAATTCTCAAACTCGGTCTCAAATTCTGAGTCCTCATCATCAAGTTCTTTGTTACTGAGAAAATCAGAATCTGCAACATCTATGAATTCTGTATGTTGAGGCATTATGTATCCTCCTCCTGATATATATGTTAGATCTTTTCCCTAACGTTGCTATAAATATAGCATAATCTGTAAACAATGACATTTCCAAAGAAAAACAATATTGGCGTGCATTTACAATATCAATGTTACAAATATTCATTGCATGAACAAATGAAGAACGTTAAATCTAATGATGACAAATGCACAGACACGTATGCATGCATGAATAAATTGTTTAGCATGTAATGTAGGTAAGAGAATTTGCATTTACGTACACACATTTAAAGTATATATAAGATGAAATTAATAATTTCTTACTATCATGGATCAATAACCAGTAGAATTTATCCTTTTAGAGCTTTCTTCTTTTCGAGAATATATGGATTCGATTTGGAGAAAATCTGCTTTTTACCTTTGCTATCTGCTACATATCTAAGGGAACCTACACAGCGAAATCGACCCTTAATATTCTCATGAAAGCAACCACGAGTTAAAACCACATATTATTTTCCCTTTTTTTCAGTTTTCAATTATCTTATTTAAATTTTTTTTTTTTATGCATATCAAGTAAATGGATTTATCCATAATTAAATGTTTATTTTTATATAATTAATATTTTAGTCTATGTATTACACAAGATAAATGTTTGTTTTTATAAAATCAAAATTTATAATAAATCTATAATTTTAATATATATATATGTATTTATTTTGTATTTTCTTTTATTTAGTTGAAGTAAAATTGAAAAACAAAGAAGAGAAAAGTTCATTTATAAAAATAAAAATTCATTTTTTTTTCCTCTTTTCATCTTCTCTTCAAATCAAATTTTAAAACTTTCTTCCTCATCATTTTTTTTAACATGTCAATTAGTTCTAAGATAAAATCTACCAATATACAGCTGGAACAATTTTATTTTTCTTATATAATTCTATTTTTTTTCTTTTCTCATACACGCAGTCCTTTTAGTAACATATAGTCCTTGTTGCACAAACTTCTTCTCCTTGATAAATGGCCGAATTTTGGTTTTGGTTTTTAGCAGAACTGTGCACTAAACTATTGTACACCATTACTCATCGTATCATGTCAAAGCATCTCATTATAATTTCTTTGGTATACATAATACTGAGTTCATCTGTTCAGTAAAACTACTAAAGAAATTTCACAAAGTGCATGGCATAAATCTGTCTTCAGATGTAACAAACAGTGCAGGTGCTAGAAGCATAATGATGAGTGTTGAGTTCTTTTTATTGCTTATTTTTGACACATGGAAATAGGAAATTATTGAAACAATATTATACAATTCACTGGGGGTGTGAGTGCATCCCCTGCATTAAGGAAGCCTTAATTTGCTATATAAAATTTCACACATTATAACAAACTCTATCATTTATCTCTTCATATAACTACTACTCTCAAGGAACAACTCATAGTTTTTTCCCCAAGAGATGGACTCCATGCTCAGGCTTTATGAGCAACCCAAGAGTAGGTGAATGAACGTATCGTGGAGAGAGGGAGAAAGTGAATTTGGACAAGACGAGAGATATCAGCATCTTAAGTTCAACCATAGCCAAATTCTGTCCAAGACACACTCGTGGACCAACCCCAAAGGGCATGTACATGTAACATGTGTGGCAGCTTACAAGCACCTATGTTTCCATTGGCAAATCTTTCTGGGTTGAATTTGTTTGCATCATCTCCCCAGATATCTGGATTTGTATGCAAAGTTACTAACATTATCCAAAGGTTATAGCCCTTGGGGACATCAATGTTACCAAATTTCATGTCCTTGAAGGCTTGCCTTGACACCACAGCTACAGGGGGATAAAGGCGCACCATGAATAACCATTGTTAGCTGCCACAACAAATGCAAGTTATGGTTGGTGGTATTTTGAAAGTCTCAATATCTTCAGAAAATGTCACTATATAAAAAAAAAACATTTATTAATGGAAAAAATGTTAGGCATTAGAATTGCCTCCATTTGGATAGCATCTATTGCTTTATCTATTGGAAATCAAATTGTTAGTATAGACATTGTGAGTTTATACTTATAATATTATGCATTATTCTGATATTTGATGTACTTAACATATATCAATTTTTTATACCAACAAAAATTGTCAATTTGTATGATGTATCAAACTGTTAGTGTAAACCAAGTGTATATATTCACACTTTAATTTCTGTTACACAAATGCTATATCAATGTGGAGGCCAATTCAAATGTGATCCTATTAGTATATGATTTTTTTTTTGTGGTGTATGCTGCTTAATGATACTTACCTGCTTCATCTTACAAAGCATATTAAAATCAGGGATACGACCCCTGCAAATTTCTAGCACCTCAGTGCGAACACGATCATGCCAATTTTGATTTAAGGCCAGCAACATCAGGCACCATGTAGCTGCAACTGCAGTTGTCCCATAGCCTGCCAAGTATATATTCTTGCAGTTGTCAACAATAAAACGGCCAGTGGCCTCTTGACTTGGATTACTATTCCTAGCACCTTCAAGAACCATTTGCAGCAAGAGCTTCTCAAAACTAGTTTCTCTTCTTTCCTTCACCCACTGGAGTATCAATTTTTTCACCTCCTTTTCTAATGTCCATGCTTCTCTATTGGTCTTTGTTGGAAGGTATCTGTAACATCATGTGCAAATGAATTAATTGTAAACCGAAAAATTGAAGGCACAATATCACAATAAGTAAATCAGATGCTATAAATTTTTAAAAGGAAAAATTTTGTACCTCATGCCAGGGATCCCAATGGAAACATTTTTCCAGGACATGATCTCTTGGAGAGCTCCAAGTTTCAAGAAAATTTCTTCCCCCTTGGAATAATTTCTTCCAAAACATGCTCTTGAAATAACATCCCCAGAGAAATTTCTCATGTACTCATCAATTTTTATGTTAGCAACTCTGTTGGAAATTTTCAAAAGAAAATAAAAACAATATTTGCTTAGAGAGAACAAAAATATATATTGAAGGAGAAGATGAAGATATGTTAAAAATAATTGAAGGGATACTTTTATTCATCAATAACAACTACATTTATAATATTAAAATGAAACAGAAAAAATTATTTGTTATCAAGATTTCATCAACATTGGATAACAACCTAACTTGATCCTAAAATATAGGAACCACTTATTGACTAGAACAATAACTGAAATACTAAAAAATAAAACTGGTTGAATTTGTAAACAGATAACTAACACTCCTCCTTGCTTTAGGATCTGCAAACTCCAATCTAAACTTGCTAACAGAAGTGATTTTGTAAACAAATCTGTTAGTTGATCTTCTGATGCTCAATGCCAGCTTTCTCACAAAACTGGTTGAATTTTTTTGAGGTGTACTCCTTGCCATTGTCAGATCTTAGAATCTGAGTTTGCTTGTCACTTTAATTTTCTACTAATTTTTTTGAACTTCCAAAACGCTCCATAATATTGATTATCTGCAAATGAAGGAGTTTTTTTAGATCCAGATATATCTGTGTGGACTAACTGCATCTTAAGAGTGGCACTTTTTGCTGTCCTCATAAATGGCTTCTTTTTTTGCTTTCTTAATATACAAGCCTTGCATGTTGGTATGTGATAATCAAGTTCTGGAAAATCAGTTGACATTCTCTTGGAATTCAGTTGCAACAACCCTTGGTGGTGATAATGTCCGAGTCTTTTGTGCCAAACTTCTGTGATGTTTTCTTTGATTGGAAAAATAGTTTGCTCTTCCTCCAACAGATTTAGAGCAAAACTTTTTCCTTTCATTTTTACTTTAAAGATATCCTGATTAGCTGCATCTCTAATCAGGCAAAAATTGTCTTCAAAAGTAACTTTGAAGCCTCTTTCAATCAATTGGCCAACACTCAACAGATTTTGTTGAATTTCGGGTACAAAAAGGACATCAGGAATAAACTTTGTACCTGAGCTACTTGTTATTGCAACAGTCTCTTTTCCTTTGACTGAAATATAATCACCATTGCCTATTTTGACTTTGGTGATGTTGGTTGGCTTTAAATCTTTGAAAAGCTCCATGTCATTGGTCATATGATTTGTGCAACCACTGTCAATCAGCCAACTCTTACTCTCTTCGCTACTTGCAAAACACCTGGCCACAAAGAGTTGATCCTCCTCCTCTTGATCAACGACCTTAGCTTCTTCCTCTTGATGCTGATTTTTGCTCTTGCATATGATTGCTTCATGCCCCATTTGATTGCACTTGATGCATTTCGCATCAGGTCTTTGCCAACATCTTAATGGAGGGTGACCCATTTTGCCACAATGCCGATAAGGTGGGTAACTTTTCTTTTCACCTTTTCCTTTGTTGTAATTAGTTGCACTGCTCTGACTGTTGCCTGGATGATTCTTCTTATAGTTTTTAACTTGTTGGCTCTTGGCTAGAAGAGCACCTTCAACAGCATGATCTTCCCTCATCAATCTTCTCTGCTCTTGGGCTTGGAGGGCATGTAGAACTTCTGCAAAAGTAATTTTAGACAGATTTTTTGTGTTCTCCAACGAAGCAATAGATGCTTCGTACCTCTCTGGTACTGTTACCAGAATTTTCTCAACAATTCTGGAATCTGCAAAATTACCGCCCAGTAACTTTATCTTGTTGGCAATGTCCAACAATTTGTCTGAGTATTCCTTGATTGTGTCAGACTCTTTCATCCTTTGAAACTCAAATTCCCTCATTAAGTTAAGCACCTGCATGCTTCTAATTCTTTCATCTCCAGCATATTCCACCTTTAGATAGTCCCAAATCGTTTTTGCCAATTTGAGAGTCATGATCCTAGTAAAGATGGTTGTAGAGGCACCAGCAAAAAGGCATGATTTTGCCTTTGCTTTTCAGCTTTTTTTTTTCCTTATGATTCTTGATCTAAGCCATTGTGGGATTGTCCAATAGTGGAAGGACTTCATAATCCTCTTCTACAGCTTCCCAAAGATCCAAAGCCTTTAGGTAAGCCTCCATTTTGACAGTCCAAAGATCATAGTTTTCCCCATTGAAAACTAGAAGAGCTACTTGGGAAAAACTTGTTTCAGAATCCATTTTCACAAGTCCCATAAGAAATAAGCTCTGATACCAATTGTTGGAAATTTTCAAGAGGAAATAAAAACAATATTTGCTTGGAGAGAACAAAAATATATATTGAAGGAGAAGATGAAAATATGCTAAAAATAATTGAAGGGGTATATTCATCAGCAACAACTAAATTTATAATATTAAAATGAAACAGAAAAAACTATTTGTTACCAAGATTTCAGCAACATTGGATAACAACGTAACAACCTAACTTGATCCTAAAATATAGGAACCACTTATTGACTAGAACAATAACTGAAATACTAAAAAATAAAAACAGTTTCATTCCAAAAAGCAGATAACTAACAAACTCCACCTTCTGCTTCTGTTCCACTATTCCACAAGTTTAGCAAAGATATAGCAGACTCACTAATTATATTCATCATTCCCTTTGGAGCACATACAAAAAATTTATTGCAAGTGAAGAGCCAATGTAACTAAGTATCAACATCAAGCAAGCTGAAAACCTTATATACCTTAACCTTTTCCATGTATAGTTCTGAAGCTAGGATAGTTCTTTGATGCGCCCATGTAGTTCCATTTGAAGTTAAAACACCCTGACCCAGCAAAGGCCCTAGTTGTTTCTGTTGATATGAAGGCTTTGCCAAGTCCAAGGATATGCATGTGGTGATATCTCTCACTGTGTCAGGTTGGCTCACACACAGTATTTGTCTGTTTCCAAGAGAAAACATGAACACTTGACCTGTTTACACAAGATATTAGAAGCATGGTAATTCTCAAATCAATCAATGTACTATTTGCAACATCAGTGTACAAATTAGTCCACTCACAAGCAGAAGGTGAGAAAACAAACAGTTCAAGACTATAATTTTGGAAATTAAAGAAACACATGCTGCTTTACAGGGTCCATGAACATAATTTTGCAGGTAAGGAAGTAAATACACTAATACAAAGTTCTCTGGTCATGTATTACGTGCTTGTGAACTAAATATACATGCAAGAAAAATGTAAGCAACATAGGGCTTGTTTGTATTTCCATTATGTTCAGTTGTCATGAATTTCCAATTGTTTTGTGAAAAGTAACAATTTGTTACTTTTGACATCATGGCAGTTTGAGGTCCCTCAATTGTTAAAACAAACTCTCTCTCTCTCTCTCTCACACACACACACACTCTTTCGAACACACTTTCTATCGGTCGAAATTTATTAGAATTCACAAAATCTATTTTGGTCTCACATCTTATTTAATGAATCTCTTTCATAATTTTGTAATTTTTATTAAATTTTAACTAATAGTAAAGAGTAGAAAGAGTGTGTTGCTAGCACTTCTCTACATATAATAGGTACAGATTATCAATAACATAACATCCCCATGATATTAGTAGGTGTGTGTATATGTGGATATATATAAGAGCAGGAGCAGCATTAGATATCATATACTCCTTAAAATTTATGTAATTACCCCTTTAATTGGATATGCAAGGCTAGTTTTGGCACAACGGTAAAGTTGTACCTTGTTAATTGGTTAGTCATGGACTCAAATCTGAAAACAACTTCTTTGCATATGCAAGAATAAGACTGTATACAATTATCCTCCCTCATTCCTTCACATAGCGAGGATGCGAAAAACTTTCGGACATTGAGGCACATTAGTTTTTACCCCTTTAATTGGAGACTAGTCATATGCTCTTAGCATATAATGTTTTCCAAGCCAATCGAAGCGAGGAATTAGTCATAATTCACCAATAATTGCTCATGAATGCTATAATCCTTGATTATTCCTTTGCTGCCTTATTCTCAGTTAATTTGTGCAATTTCATAGCAGGAATTCAACAAAACAAGTTTATGTGAGAGCAGCTGTGGCACCACCAGCGCCAATGCCGCGCTTCCAGCGCCAATAGCACCAATCAGAGGAATTTCCACTGTCATCTCACGCTGGTAGCGTGAGATCTGCGCCACTAGCGCCAACCATTCTGCCAAACCGCGCCACCAGCGTGGGAATGGCGCCACCAGCGCCAGTGATGAAGGAAACATGCAACTTTTCTCTACTAGTTCATGCCACCAGTGTGAATGCCACGCCACCAGCGTGAGAGTTCGCTGTCTGTGTGATTATAGAAGCTGCTAAAGGGCAAAATGGGAGTTTCACTTACTCCCATATAAATACTTAAACCCACAGTGTTGAGGACACTTCTACTGGACGAAAAATAGCTCACAAAGGGTTTAAGAAAGCTTGGGAAGCTTAGCTAGGGCTTGAGGAGTTAAAGGCTCAAGTGGAGACCTTTCTCCATCTTCTTTTTTGTGCTTCAGTTGGGCATGCTTCTTTTTGATGTATCAAGGCCAGCCATGATTAGGTTTGACTAGTTCCATTTGTAGCTAGGGCCAAGCACTTGATGTAAACTTCCATTGGAATGTATTGAATGTTATTGTTCATTTATCAAAAGTTATTTCACTGCACCTTGCTTGAATGTTATATCGCTTTCTTAGACTTGATTAATCTAGTTAAGAGTTCAGAGCTAGGGTTCACAATAGGAATATTGGGGTTCTGGTCTTGGAACTAAGTGTAGTGACTTGCTTTACATTACCTAGGAATAGGAATGCATGTTTGTAGCTTATCCATGTGTTTGCTTAATGCTTAACCCTAGGAAGGTTGCTAAGGGATTAATTAGGACTTTTAAGAGGGTTAAAGGGTTGTTTCACCAAGGAATTGGTGAGCAACTAATTGCGATGAACACAACGCTAAGTAACTTAGATAATCGAACGTAGTGAGCGATACGAGTTCATTGGAAGGAATCATCGAGTGTGGGTGCCCTGGCTACGCTTTCTTTATCTTGTCACTACTTATTTTCTCTATTCATAGCTTGTATTTATGTTTTAATCTTGCCTTTACTTTTATTTACTCAAACAATCAACTCATTCTTTTACAAACATTTATTTATCCAACTTATAGATTTAAGTTACAATATAATTGGTGCAACAATCTCTGTGGGACGATAACTTACTTATCATTTTATTACTTGAACGAACAGTATACTTGCCGATTTCACAACAAGTAGTTGAACAATGTATTACTATCCAACTTAGTACCAAACCAAATTGAAAATCTAATTCTGACACTGCAGAAGGTAAATGCTTGTGGTTTTTTCTGTTCATGATACTCAAATTGTGTAATCATATGTGATGCAACAGTTAATAGCTTTATATAAAGAGATTGAAACATACCATATTGTTCCTTCCATTTATCAAACAATGGAAGGATAACAGAAGCACAGTTGTGAGAGGCAGGGATTTCAAAAGAAGGAGAATTTGAAGTGGTAGACCGAGCTTTCTTTATGTCCACAATATTTCCTAGCATTATAGTTGGAGGTGGAACACTGAGGCACTGATACCTTGCTTCATTAGCTCAGAGCGAAGCCTATTTGGCTTCTCCACCAAGGAAGTGTACAAACGACACAAAAATCCAACAAAACCAATAAATACAATGGACATGAAAAACTGGGAATCAAAGTGGAGCTGCATGGTCAAAGAACTACCTTCTCTGTAGACTCAAATCACATGCAACCTCTACTGTGTTGGGTTTGAAAACAAATGTATATAACATTCTCCAATGTTAGGGAACATTAATTATTAATTACATTATAGTAATAGTAGTAGTCCGTGGGAGTAGTTGGACTGGAACCGGCTCAGCTAAAATAAATAAAAGAAAAAAAAGGATTAACGAAGTTTTTATTTCTTCAACTTTTTCAAGATTTGATTTTTGTTCATAAACAAAAGTTTAACCGATGAAAAGTACCTAAATTTTTAAAAATTTCAGTTTTTAATCCTAAACAAAAATTTGAATCTATGATTTTTATTTATTTAATGTGACTTTAGGGATTAAAAACCAATTTTTAAAAAAATTTAGTGACTAAAAATCTTAATAAAAAAAGTTAAGGAACCTTAATCATTCAAATTTTTGTTTATAAACTAAAAATCGAATTTTGAAAAAGTTGAAGAACCTTAACCAATTAAACTTTTATTTAAGAACTAAAAAATAAATTTCAAAAAAATTTAGACTAAAACTTACTTAACCCAAAAAATTGAGAAAAGAGGGATTGGCCTGCTTGGCATAATGGCAAGCAAAAATTCATACTGTCTAACTATCTTCCATACCAACTATGCATAAATAAATAATGCAAATCTGAAGAAGTTAATGGTGGATACCATAGTAATAAAACAATATCTCATATCTACAATAAAAATTGACACATAATATTTTAAAGTGAAAAATTTTCGACGGATAAAAAAAATTACGAACAAAATTAAAGAAATATTTTCATTAAATGAAATAGAAATTATAACTCTCTAAATATAAAGAGAACAATTACACACTCTTTTGTAATATGAGAATACTTTTAGAGAACTCCTTAAGTATTTTACTATCTGGAATGTTAAGTATGCATTAAATGTAATGCAAAACTTTCTACCTCCAATTAATTCCTATGCCTAACATACGTAGAATTTTCTTTTTACTAGCCGTTGCTTTTTGACTTACAAGCCAAAGTTGATTTACAATTGGGTGGTTTTACAGTTAACGTCTGGTCAAGGGAACCAAGCCACTTGACATATGCATGGCATTCTTTTTATAAAATTGCATGAGACTAGAGCAAAAATAAACATGTAGAAGGAAAAGTACATTCAACTCTTTTAAAATAATAACTGTTCTTATATATATATATATATATATATATATATAAAATACTTGTCTCAACAACACTAATAAAAATAGTTACATTAGTTAATTTTAATTAATAGTAATATCATAAATTAAATTTTATTTAAAAATTACTCATAAAAACAAATAGTTTAAATGATGATTATATTTAATGATACTATTCATCTAAGACAATATACAATTCATAATAAGCGTTCGTGAGAATAGATTATAACTTGGAACACAGTTATTATGTCACTACATGAAGAAAATATTACTACCTTCGTTTTTATTTATAATATCCAAATTTCAAGTGAATTTTATTTCTTTTTATAAGACTCAATCCAAAATGTCCTTTACATTAATAATTTTTAAACCAAATATCCTTAATTAATTAACTGTAGAAGCAAACATTTAGAAGAGGAAGAGAAAATATTAATAACAAGAGTAATAACCAGAAATAGTTACTCATATTTTTTTTTTTGTAACCAGGAGATATTTGAGACTTCTTATTTAGTATTCAATTAATCTCTCTCCTACCAAGTTGACTCATTTTAAAGTAAAATAATATATCCAATTATGACTTTATACCCAAATTAAAAATCAAACTCCAAATATCAGTTAAGAGACGACCCAAGGGTTGAACCAGCTTTTTTTGTGGAAGCAAGTGTTGAATCACCTATGTGCCCAGTCCAAATGCCAATTATATTAATCCTTATGCATTAAACAGATTACAGATACATTATTTTTTTTTACTTTTTATCAGGTGGTTGAACGCCTGCATCCGCTATGCTGTGCATTAATTACATGTAATTGCACGATGATAAATTATTACATGAATTGAAATCATTGTAATATCCAACAACTAATCTTATTTAATCAAGTTTTTTTAACTCTTTAAAATCTCGATTATATGAACACCTAAAGTTTCGGACTATACTATAATTTCTGATTATCACGAGCATCGCAGTTAAAGTAACTGTAACAATGCTCAAGTTGTACCATATATTTTTCTAGTTCATTTTCATAAGAATATATAATAAAGTTCTGCTGCTAATAATAATTATCACAGGTTGTACAAGGCAGACATGGAAGGATCTCCAGTAATTGATCCATCTGTTTATGGCATATGGTTTTATACGGATAAAAATTGCTGGAAAACCACCATTATTCTGTAACTCCATTGGCCTAATGCAAAAATTTGTTGAAATGGAATTTCTGGGATATCATGTTTGGTAGGAAACTTTTGTGCTTTGACAGAATTAAACCTTGACAATGTGCCACTCATGATTGTGGCAGATCTAATTATTTACAAGGAACTTGATTTTTCCTATATCTCCTTGTCTTCCTTTCTTGTCTCAGTTGTCTCAGTTGTCTGCAGCTATTTGAAGCCTTAAATTGGAGAAAATAAACTGAATATTTGTACTTGATTGTTGATGGTTGGAACTCAGAGATGATAAGTAGCAATGTAGCAGCATCAAGCTTCCTCACTGTTTGTTAGTCCCGCAATTTCTTTTAGTGGCTTCCACATAAACTTTCTCCTGATCATTGACACCACAATGATATCAAACAACAGTATTAGAGAATAAAGTTCCATATTATAGTGTTAGACACAAGTTAAGAGGTATATAAGCATGAAGACAATGAGTTTAAATCATGCACAATCAAACTCATGCTATGTTTCAAGTCCTCAAGCACAAGTTTTACAGCAGATAGCACTGATAATTTCTAGAAACAAGCAGCAAAAAAGGAAAAAACACTATAGTATCTATAACAAAATACTAACAACAATAACAAAAAGGTTCAGAAAAGTAGGCTTCCTACCAGTTTCCACATTCAGCAATGACCCTCACATTAGGCCTAAGTGTTGGCAGCAAAGCTAGGAACTGCAGTTCTGCCTTAGATAGAACCTGGGGAAGCCAAAACAATATTTAAACCAGTACATCAGTTATGGGAAAACATAGCAATTTTCGGCTCCTCTGTTTAAGGATATATTGGTACTTTAACAGAAGAATTTAATTTGAAGAATTTTATATACTGTGAACCAATTAGAAATCAACTTTTATCCTGTAAGTGTTTTCTAATTGAATTCTCAATGAAATACAATTAAATAAATAATGTTATAATCCTCACACCTTGGCTTCAATTATCCACACCACCAGTCCTTTGGCATTTGGTGGCAATGCTTCTAATCTGTAATCAACTTCTGGTGGGAAATACCACCTTGCTATTGGCTGCTTGCCAACATGAGGCTGAAATTCATGACAAATTTTTAGTGTAATTAAACTTGAGTGACATAACATCCATCAAGAACAACCAAAAAAATATTAAAAGACAACTTAGATGGTGGTTTTATCAGAATTGGAGTTTCACCTCAGTAATCCGCATTGACATCTAATGGAATCCTTTATTACAAAGTACCGATATGAAACTCCAATTCTGGTTGAAGAACAACACTAAAAGCACCTATAGAACTGCATGCAAGTTCTGTACAAAAGTTAAGCCGCTATAAGAGTCTTGTTAAAAAAAAAAAAAAAAAAAAAACTCACAGGGCAAACAGGGTGAATCTTGGTGAGGGTGGTTTCAGGATCACCAAGGCCACGAGCCGTAAGGTCGAGGAAATAGTATCCTTGGCGTTTGAGACGTGACAAGTAGCGGCCCTCATAGCCTCCTTCATGAGGAGGGTATATTGCAAGTGCTTTGTGCTCTTCAACATCTGAAAGCCAACGTCCAAGATCAAACTTTATCAAGTCTCCACCTATGAAGTCCCCTAGCCCTCTACACTGCACAATTCCTACCCTTTTGGATGTGTTGTTAGTGTTACCATGTCTTCCTCTCCAACCCT